>JAODAI010164636.1:0-10866 GCA_027575025.1 Scotoplanes globosa | reverse complement strand
GTATACATATATGTAGGCGATGGGAGAGGATGGGCCCTACACGTTAGTATATATAGGTATATGTGTGCGCCATATCGATATAATGATGAAAGGCAAGCTAATATATTAAGCGCAATATGTCTGAGTCTGCAAGACATAATCATCAGAGCCAATTACCAGTGGAAACACGTGACATTTATAGTGAAGTAAAATACAATAGTAGCTACCAAACAACACCCAAACACCCAAACACAAATTTGACCACAATTTGGTGAGGGTAGTGTTGAAATCATTTGGTGATTTGACAGAGAATGACCCTAATATCATCTTGGCATGAACTGACTGATATATGGATATTATATATGATAAACGTATAATTGAATGTAAGACATAATTTTAACTATATGTTGTCACTATATCATAGTGTCATCTTCGTGTAAAGGTGGGCATATGGCTTCTTTTGAAATGACCGCAGAGTCAATAAGAAAAATAGCAAGAATAGTTATGTCTTTATCTTTCGCGATGTTCCCATATCATTGATTAAGATGTCCACCATTTTTTCTATAGCACACACTGTTCTCGTAAACTGATGCTATCATAAGACTAAAAGGAGATGATAGTTTCCGCCGACTTAAATTTAGTTATATAAATGGAGATCAATGCCTGTATTTTCTAGAGTCAACAACATAAAAGTTTAAGTTAGATATTACATTTCGGGTTTCACCATTGAGATTATAACTGCATCCATTCCCAAATATACTCGAATCGTATGTTGTCCTTCTCAATCAGAATATGTACAAACATAACATTGATAAGCTTTTTTAATTTTATTTTCAAAACCAATACCAATAATACCAACAATACCAATAATAAAATCATCAGGTAATTAGTAGGTATTCAAATCATTCACAAAATAATGTATCATTTATAAATAAATTATGTTAATATTGTTATTTTTCTGCAATACAATATTCCACTTGTAAGTGAAATTTAAGTCTGTCATAAAATTGTAATAATTCTGATTGACATCATGCAATTATAAATATAGTATTTTAGATGAAGAATACAAAAATAATTAGATTTCTTGCATTATTAATATTACCAAACTAAATTGCAAAATTAGACAACGCCATATATTTTTTAATGCAAAAGTTGCCTACATTTTGACAGAAATGAATAACTACTGGGAAATGCACGAATAACTGATCAATAGTTTAATTATATTAGTTACATAATGTACAAATAGGACTATCAACGAAATTGATTTTATGTAAAAAGACATTCACACCCAAATTCGGTGTAGGAAACGATAGCGAAAATATTGAAGCTTTGTATCTTTGCCTGCCTTGAAAGGGAGATACAAAATATTTGTCCTTTACAAACTACAGCCTGTAATTTCTTCCCACTATGGAATTGTCGCCGGAGGATAAGTTAATTTATTAATTAGATTAGCAAATGTGAATTTCTGCGATGATTTCGGTATCATATAAGATTTCAGCAAATGTCATCTACCATCGTTCTGAACACATGGCTCACCATGGGTCATATTTGCTTTCAACTGATCTGGAATAGACTTGATAATGCCGAAGTATAACATCGAAGATAAATGTCTAATGTTATTTTTATCAACAAAAGCAACATATTGTAAGAAATACCATTATTGTCTTATAAATCTAAGTTTAAATAAGTTACCTAGCATTATGATCTTTTATTGATTTGATATAAATAATATTGTTGTCAATTATAATATTTTTTTTTCTTCAGAATACACTGATTGTATATGCTTGATAACCTACTCTAGCTGACCGGTTACTTTTCAGGTAACGAGTTTACGTTAATCTTCATGCAATTATTAAAATCAAAGACCGCTTTCAGATGTCGCAAGATTTATTAGCTTATGCACCAATCGTTAATTGTCACGCTATATAGGTTACTCGCATTTTCACGATGATTTTTGTGTTGCGAAAACAAATAATTTGCATAAGATCTTGATTAATGATTTTCTGATGTATCATATGTCCATATTTCTTATGAACCTACGTTAATTGTATGCAATTATATTAGTCAAACTAGAACACGTTTAGGATTAAGATATACAAATATTTATCGATATTTAAAGATATACAAATATTTATCATTTGGGATAATTCAGCTACTACAAATGTATGCATTTTAGCATACCCAAACCACGACATCACTAATTGTGAGCTTGTTGGCTCTTGTACACATTATCTAGATATATTAGTTATACTAATGTAGTAATAAATTAACACAATGGTTAGTCAATCTGAAATCAAATATATTGTTGTTTCAATCAACTGTCGGTCGGGTCATACGTCTAGCTATATCATACTCTTCAGTCTTTGATTGATTAATTTGAAGTAATATTTGTGTTAGTTTATGTGTGACTCTTGATTTAATCTCGCTTGTTAGATAGTTTGCAGTAGAAATGCAAGCTATATCGCCCTCATACTGCTGATATATCACGAAAGGATAACTGGTTATCCGGATTATACTTGTTATACGTGTGGTCCATTAGGTGTTGTGCAACTTCATATTCGGGTTATGGTTTTGCATAGTAATGTTCTGTGTCATTTCAACTTAATGCTTTTGCTAAGTACAATGATGAAATGCACTGGACTTAAGCAGTCTCCTTGCGGTACTCCGATAATCGTCATAAACGAGTGTTCCACAATTTTTGCTATTATAACCTGAAGTGGCACGTCTTTAATAATGCTATTAATAGTGATGATTTATGTCGCGCTTTTCCTGCATAGGACCAAAGATGACACCTCAAAGCGCTTCATTTGTTTTAATGTACACAAGTTCATAATTAATATTCATGAAATTAATTAATCATAATTAAGTTTGAAAGATGAGTCTTAGGAGATTTCTTAAAACGGACCAATGTATCACATGATTTGACACTATCTGGTAATTGATTCCAAATTGTAGCTTCTGCAAATGCAAAACATTTACTCCCATAGCCATTGATATTAAAAAGTTAATGTACTATTTGATCTTTACTAGCAGAGCACAAGTTGCGAAAAGGTTTATAAGAATGAATCAGTTCACCAACGTAAAGCTGTTGGTTAAATTTAATCCCACATAAGTTAGTACAACGATTTTGATGACAATACGGGACTTAATAGGAAATCAATGTAGAACATAAATGCGTGATTTGTAGATTATAATGTACTGGTATAATATAATGACGTCTAGCATATTTGTTAATAATACGGGCAGCTGTATTTGATTTTATTATGTCTAAAAATATGTTGATTTGATAATCCAAGCAAAAGAGAGTTACACAAATGAAGCTGTGAAAAAAACAAATGCATGAATAATAAGAAATTTCCTGATATGCGAAATATTTTTAAGCTGCATATTAGCAGCGGCGCAAGTCTTTGAAACATGATAATTCCAAGATAACGGGTTATCAAACAATGCTCCAAGGTTACGTAATTTATCGGAGCCCTTAATTTGATGTCCATTAAAAAACAGAGATGGAATTTCAATAGTAGACTTATTACATTTGGAGCGAAAAGCGATAAATCCTGTTTTTCCTATGTTAAGCTTTAACTTGTGATTATTCATCATTTACAAACATCACGTAAATATAAAGGGATACAAATATAGGTCCCAATACAGAACATTGTGGCACTCCATAAATAATGTAATTATACTTATAATGTCTGCCACTACAGTATACATATTGTGAACGATTAAATAAGAAACAAAGCAGGCATGAGCACCACCTGAAAAAGAGTAATCATGATCAAGAATAAATAATAACAAAACATGATCAACTGTATCAAATTATGCAGATGAAAAATCAGAATCGATAACATGTGTAGTTAATCTAGGTTTAATACAACTTTCAAATCGTTCATTATAGTTCCCCGATCAACATTGTCGAATGCCTTGGGTCATACAACATACTTTAATCCTTGAATTCTCAATGTGACACTGGCTGGACGTTTACGTCACATTAACATAATTATTTATTTTTATTATTATTTGTGTCCCATTGAGGTACCCGTATAAAGATAAAGAAAACACATTTGTATGCATATTTAGTACCATTATGGAGAAAAACATATCTTTTAGTCAAAACTGACCATTTCTGTATTACATTTTCATCTATGTTTAATTCTCAAACCAGAAAAAAATGGTCTGCACATTTCTTGAACTAAATTTGGAATCAGTCATACGACATCTACCAGGATAATGGGTAAAAACATAAATGCCTACTTCACAGAAATACCGAAGAAAAAGTTTAATCTACAGCTATATCGCATTTTCCTCCAACCGTAATCATTTATGCAAATTCGTATGTATTATACGCAATAACCTTAACACAGCTGGGCAACTATCCAGGTAAAATAGTAATATTACATAGGCGTTGATATAGGCATATAAATTACCGTTAGTCGAACGTTGATTTACATTATGGACATGCATTATTATTTTCAGCCTAGGCGAGGCCCAACTTTAGGTTAGCATATACTACAGAACCAACATTATGCATAATGATTCATGGCCAATATTATGCACATGCTAAGCCTGGTATTATGATTAGTATAATCGACCTAACAATATTGCTACTGCTACTGCTAATGTATTGCATTGCCCTAGCATGGCTATAACTATAGCGTTAGGCCGAAAGTCATATGCTAACCTGCAAGCGTTACAAGCTAGGATACCATAGTCTGTAATTTACGTCTTGCACAAATTGCTGCAGCTTAACGTAATGGTGTATAATATACAGTGCATTGCGGTAATTTAGGTTACAGTAACTTTTTTCAACTTATACAAACTTTTCACAAAATTTACAAACGTTTCACAATGTTTCGCAAATTTACACCATTTTCATATATAGGTTTAGAGCATTTTTGCAGCGTTCCGTTACTTTTCGCAGATTTATAAAATATTTCACAAATTCCCGCATGTTTACAAAACCTTTTTCAACTGGACTCGTTTTTCTTGCATGTTCCAAAAAATAATTTCCACATGAACCATTTGCACTTTCCATACGTGTTGTTCCTTTTGTTACATAATTTAAACCAACAATTGCTATTCCTTGCTGTATGCTTTGACAATGTCATTGAAATCTAGAAGATAACAATGAATCTGTAGTCTAATTTTGACAATTATGCAGTAATAGCTTATCACTCATTCGTTTATTATCCGATTTAAAAATTGTAAATTGATGAAATGTTGAGAAATATGAGCAGAACATGATTATTAAGTAGGATGTGATATGCTATATAACTAGTGCATATACATAATGCATATTGTGATAGCCATATATAATTCGGATATTTGAACATTGCCTATTCATATATTTTATTTCAACATTTCATGTCAGGGTAACTTCTTTAGCCATTGGGTAATCTTTCAGAAGGACCTGTGACGCAACGACCGGACAAGGGGATAACCGGACGAGGGGAAAACCGGAGTGCCCGCAGTAAAACCTCTAGTCGTAGACATGGCCATCCCATTTGCACATCCAACCGGGAATCGAGCCCCGGTCGCAGTGGTGAAAGAGCGTACCTCTTACCACTACACCACAGCCACGCCACTATATATGGTACAGACACCCATAACATAGCAAGTTGGATTTCATAAGCTTTACAATTTAAGTGGAATTTGCCATAAAATCAATAAAACATAATTACCACTTTTATTTCAATCATTTGGGGATTTCAAGGATTAAAATGGTACTTATTGGCTTTTCGCTTTATGTTCACAGTAATGGATTGGAGCATGGCCTACAAATCAATGATCATAGACTAAAACAAAATTCCGAGGACAGCGTTATTAAAACCGTTAAACACAATCAACCAACCAAAGTTCTACAACTACAGGAACCTGAGTAATCCTCAATTATACTTGTTTTCCTTTGTTAGCAATATTTTCAATACATGTAGTTGGCTTTTATATTATCCATACTTTAACTGAATGGTTTTTCATTTAATAGTTTGTCCTGAAGAAGAACATGGTGCATTCGATAATTGATATATGCTCCAATGTGTTAATGTTTCCTGTTCAATGGAGGGTGCACATATATAATTATTAGTTATGCCTCATTATATAATTGTTAATTTGTCACATTTCAACGCACTGTGTAATTTGAATCATTATAAATATATGCCAGGCTATTTTTTATTGGCCAGATCTACAACGGGAATATCGATTTAGAGTAGATCAAAGTCTGGGAAATCGTGGAAAGGGATTCGATAATCTTAATGGGTTGCTGATCAAAATGTTGCAGGCTAGTCATCATTGTCGAAAGCAATATCAATGTCTGTAATTTTACTCATTATAAATATATGTTATATATAAATGTTATGATATTGTTTATTCTTGGATATCGATGCCAGGCTATTTTTTGTCGGCCAGATCAATAACGGGAATATCGATTTATAGTATATCATGGTCTGGAAAATCGTGGAAGGGGATTCGATAATCTCAAATCGATCGATTGTCGCCTCTCTTTTTAATTGGTATTATATATAGTGACGGAGGTTGGGCAGATTATAAAGGATTTCGGGAAGATCGATTCCGGGAGGATCAATTTATTTAAGGATAGACATCAATATACTGAAGCAAAGAAACAGGCATAATACAATGGTAACCACAATATTTTTTATTTTTTTATTTAGTGCAAAGCTTTTTTTTCTATAACTTACATAACACATATGGCGTATTAAATTAGGGGAGATGTTTGTCACATTATTCACATGCTCCACCAATATATTGCATTTTCCAATTTGTGTAACAATCTCGGAAAATTGAGGACTTGATTTGTGAACAATATTTTCGTAGACGTCGTTGAGAATCGTGTCGCTTTCATGCAGAAAAAGCAATATGGTGCTGTCCCATATTTTCTTCGAACATACATCCTGTATACATGGAAACAAATACGAATGAAAAGGAAAAATAATCAAAATAGTATAAAGTTAGGTTCAATGAAACATATGATATAATGGTTGTATGTTAAAGATTCACGTTAATTTTGTCAATTGACACACTTCCTACATATTTGAAAAGTAATGCAAATATCTGCAAACGTAGAAAATATATAATTTTCAAACAAAGTATTTGCCGAATTGTGATTGTCCTGTCATGGTCGATGCCACCGAAGTTGTCTATATTAACTTTCCCCCAGTAGAAATAATGAAAATAAAGGTAGTATCTTCTCCCAAAACCTTCCCAGGTCCCCCAATGTGTCCTGTTAGAATTATGCCTAATAATCATGCCACTCCTATTCACCAACCACAACCAGTTTCCAAGCATACACATGATGTACCGCCAGTTCACAACGAGAGTGAAATAGCAGACCTAGCTGCTCCTCCTTCTACAGTGAACCCTAAACCAATACAGACAACACGGCAGCGTGCACGTCCTGTTGCAGTAATCATTAGTGACTCTATTCCAAAACATGTATCTGGCAGAAAGTCCAATAGCCAATATATGATTTTCAATCGATGTATGGGTATATCAAATATTGAAAACTGGGTTCAAATTGCTCCATTTATTGTTAGTGATATTGTTCCTGATATAGTAATAATTCACTGTGGCACCAACAACATAACTGCCAGTACCAAGACTGATGACATTGTTCAGTCTCCTGGATGTTTGCTTGATGCCATAGGTGATGCCTGTCCTACTGCAAATATTGTCCTGTCGTCCTTGACACCACGTTGGACATTCACTGATAACTTCTGGACATCATATGTCAAAAAGCGAATTGCTACACTTTGTGACCGACTAAAGATTGATATTTCTGACAATTATAACATATATTATTATATGCTAGCAGCATAGTGTCCATTTAAACTATAGTGGCAGATATCAGCTTGGAAGTAATTTCCTCAACTACCAAAACGTAGGCCTACTACTGTATAAATACATTTTCGCGATGATAAGACAGATTGGAGAAAGTGGCTACGAACAGTGACAAGTATCTGCAACGATTACCCTTACATGATGGCCCTAAAAATATTCCGGTACATATTACTTCAAGCAGATGTAGACAAACGTATACTAAAATGTATCGATCAACTATAAATGTATAAACAATTTTATTACAATTAACACTACACTTTCCTCACATGTCAGTAATAATGTTTTAACTTCCTTTGTTCTAATTTAATGCTAGATCTGTTTGCAATAAAAGTGCGGCAATTTTTAATTTACTAACCAGTTACAGCATTGGTATTCTCGCAGTTACCGATACATGGTTACGTGAGGATGATATGGCAGTGACTCATAATATTACCCCGCCGTGGTATGAATTTACTCATATTATTAGGATGAATCGGAGAGGTGGTGTTGTTGGTCTATTTTCTAAGTCAAGTTTCAATATATCTGTTAAAAAAATACATTACAATTATCAATCTTTTTTTAATATATGGAATTATTATAGCAAGCCCCAAGCCGATAATACTTTTGTCAATAATTATAACAAGTTCCATGTTTTGTTACGGGTCTCTTGCTTTATTTCGTTATCCTATGGCCGTCTACTGGACAGGACTTTGATCCGAACGAGACCCGTAACAAAACATGCAACTTGTTATAATTATTGACAAAAGTATTATCGGCTTGGGGCCTGCTACAGTCAGAACTTATGGCTCCTTCGGGCTGGACCTACTGGATTGATGATTAATAAATCTTTATGGTAAACTTTCTTCAATACATTTATGCATGTTTATTAAATGATCGAAAAACACAAGTGCTGAACGCGCCCGCTCACCGCGCTGAACCTGCCAGAAATCAGACGGCTGCTCACAGCAGTGAAGAACGCCGAACAGACCAAAAACAATCTACAAAATAGCGTTGTAAGTGGCGACCGTAACACTCCCACCAATTACTATTTAAATCACGCGCTAAGCATGAATAAGTAATTTTGAAAATGCCGCTTAAACCAATCAACATCAAAGGTGCACACTACTTCTATGACATATATACATTTTGATTGACTGACTCTAAATTATAACTCTCTACTGCTATAATATCCAAATAATGTATGAATAAATATTACATCTCTATACAATTATCACATAATATACGACAACTTGGCACCAGAGACACATGGAGAGGTTTACTCATGTTCTACGAGAAGAACAAGTTTTGGGATAGGACGTTCCAATTCAGAACACTTACTCTGATATCGACCGCCCTTACCAGCTTCCTTGGATCCAATCTTCACCAGAACATTCCTAACTAGACCATCATCACTAGTTTTAGTAGAGACAACTACTGCAAGAGGCGACTGCATACGCGCGGGATCAAGATCCTTAACCAAGACAACATCCCCAATTTTCTAGTTCCTGCTTGGAACAACCCATTTATCCATTCGCTACAATTTCTGAAGATATTCTCGTCTCCAACGAGACCATAACTGCTCGGCTAGGAACTGCACCCTACGCCATCTCTTTCGCGCATACATGTCTTCCTTTACGAAATATCCAGGGGCGGAAGGGGGGAGGTCGACTTCATAGTCACCAAACTGTTTGGCGTGATAGGTGGTTCTGCGTTTGGATCTATCACATTGAAGGGCGTTAAAGGTCGACAGTTGACGATTGTTATTGCTTCATACAGCAAACATCTCAGAGAAGCATCATCCAAACGATCTGGACACAAGGCAATTGTGGCACTTATAATATTTCTGACTGTTCTGATTTGTCGCTCCCAAACACCACCTGCGTGACTCGAGTGGGGAGCGTTGAAGACGAACTCACACTGTTTTCCAATTAGGTATGCTGTAACTTGTTCCATATCCAACTCATTCAAGGCAGCTGTCAATTCATTATTGGCACCAATAAAGTTGCTTCCTCGATCTGACCTGATCTGAGTAACTCTACCTCTTATAGCGATGAAGCAGCGGAGGGCGTTAATGAACGCATATGTCGTCATATCATCCACCATTTCAACGTGAACAGCTTTGGTACATAGACACATGAACAGCAGTCCATAACGTTTATACTGCTTACGATTCTGTTTGGTAATGCAAGGACCGAAATAAAGGCTGATAACAGAGAGACCGGCATTATTCACGTCTTCAACTGTTAACTGTTTTCCTCCATTCCCAATACGAGCGAGGCGCTGAATTCTGGCAATGACTCGAGTCACCCTAGTCCAGCTAGAATACCTGGACAGTCTATCAAGTAGATCACAGGTTTCTTCCGACTTGATATTCAAAGCCTGAATTCTGACCTCAGGGTCACCGACCATCAGCGTCGCTGGGGTTACAGGGGAGTTCGCAATCGGTTCAACCTTCCAAAGGAACTCTGGTCCAATATACCAATTTGATGACAGTAGCTCTGCTGCACCAAGACCCCGCGACGCGTGGTCAGCAGGGTTTTCCTTTGTAGGAACGTACTGCCATTGGTGAACTTCAGTATACTCCCTAATGAACTGGACTCTGTTTGTCACAAACATATGACATATCCTTGCCTCATTGTTGATGTAGGCAAGCAGAACTTGAGAGTCACTCCATAAGTACTTGTCGTCAATTTGCATGTGTAGCTGTGCAAATTATCTATTATTTGTCTTAACTAATCAGCAAATGTCTAGACTAAAAAAATAAAAAATACAGCTGCACTTATTTTATTAAAAAAATCAGCTAAACGCAATCATATTACATCAGTACGTTATGATTTACACCTGTAGAGTCTCGCATTGTTTTCAAAATCCTTGTTCTGACTTTATATGGACTCAGATTTAACCAGCCGCTTTACATTTGTGAACTGATTCATTCCAATAAACCATCTCGCAACTTGCGCTCTTCCGGTAAAGATCAATTATAAATATATCATCGATATATCTGACATAGAAGGTAGGTTGAAATGGTGCAAGATATAATAACTTACGTTCAAA
>JAODAI010164525.1:0-10866 GCA_027575025.1 Scotoplanes globosa | reverse complement strand
TGTTCATCGTGGTATAAAACAGCATCTCTGAAATTACTGATGGGAGTATGATTCAGAGAAGCTTCAATATCAGATATGAATGTGATTTTTTCAATTTGTGAGAACATACGGAATGAAAATGTGGAAAATGTTACCTTTTGAATGTGGCACTGTAAGTAAAAAGTTATAGGAAAGTGATACCGAGGGCGTAATTTATACATTAGATGTTTAACGGCTTAACATAATCAATATTAACAATATGTACATCTAAAGTATGATGCCTTACATGTGTAGGCACATTGATTAGCTGGGAGAGATAGAACGTATCAAGAATATCATAAAATTACACAGTATCAACATTCATTTTAACATCACAATGGATGTTAACATCACCTGCAAGAATGAAATCTCCAGAAACGATGACCAAACTTTCAATGAGACTACATAATTCGGTAGAGAATATATTGATCGATATGGATAGTAATCTATATAAAACAGCAAGTTTTATGGTTCTATCATCACTTGTGGTAACAATGATCGCATTATATTCAAATGAAGTTAACTTCATGACTTTAAACTATTTCACAGGAATGTATTTTTTGGTCAGGATGCCGACTCCCCCTCCTCTCTTGCTCTAACGTGGTGTATAATGCACCTTAAAACCATTCATCGTTAGATGTTGGACAACGCCAACATAAGTTGACGTCAGCCATGTCTCGGTGATGAAGGATATACCAACATCCTGTTGCAAGAGTCAACCTGGTCAATTTTATTGCATATATATTGCAGGTTCCAGATTAAAAAAGTGGAGTAAGTGACCATTCTGAACCAGCTTGGAATTATCTAGTTTAAATGAGTATTGTATTACAATTATGCAGCTTATAGCGGAACTACTCACACATTCATCAGATTGATGCGGACCGTAGCATGTTGCACATGCTGGGGTGGATAGTGTGTGGCACTGACCTTTAAAATGCCCCAAAACGATGACAAACGTTACATATTTTTACGAAGAAACGATCGTAAACGATATATGACGAAAGACCAATGTTCCAGGGATGTCCACGATTCTCAATAAGTTCACGAATTTCGTTACTCACTGATAGGCCGGCTTGAAAAACATCAGTTCTTTGTGGATCAGGAATGTCATCAATGACTGGTGAAATACTTTGAACAGACTGATCATCAACCAGGAACTCTCAATCGCCACTCTCGCTCTGTTTACTCAACAGTTTATATCCATTATTTCAGTAGCATTGACCTGATTAATTGGTTGACAGTAATTTTATTGCTCCGAACTGGCGTATTAATTTCAATTGTTTTCACAATTTTCGCTACAAAGACCGTATATTGTTTGTAGTAACAATGAGATTGGCCTGGATAGTAATTAGTTCCTTAACAGAGAATAGATCATTTGACAAAGACTCCAGTCTGGAATAAATGTCATTGATATGGTCTTTCAAGACTGAGAAAAATGAAAGTGGACATAACTTATTTTCACCTTTACAGTCATAAACAGGATACCCGACTAGGAAAAAAATCCGAGGACGGCGCTATTAAACCAGAAGGTTGAAAATGAGCCGTTAAAACAAAACCAACGTGTCATTAGTATAAATGAAACAACACAGCAACTTACAAGTGGTTGAACTGCAGTGGGAACAAATGTCAATGATCACAGTCGTGATGCTACAAAATGTGGCGTCAATGGAGAGTGTGTGATAAACATTCGATACTATATGTCACGTGATGAAACGTACAGTAACCGGCCTCCGTATGTATATACACAGTGACCGGTAGTAGTGTGTATACACAGGCTACCCGTGTGTGCTATACATGTAAGTGCAATATAGGCTACAAAGTAGTTTTTGGTACTCACACAGTTTTCCAAATAATGTTCCAAACATATCTTCAAAATAAAATTCGGTATCGAAGATCAAGTATATAGCATCCAACTTATACGAATATTAGCATGGTCCAACATAAAACTTTTGGAATTGACGAAAATAGACGAAAATTAACAGAATCGAAACGAGACGTGTTGCAACGAAACTATATATATATACAATGCAATTTTAAAATAAATGTAAAGCTACTGTACTTGTTTTAATGAAGATGCTTAATTATAAAAATGTAGTATCTTGTTGGAGAGATATCACATATGCTATATACAAATCACATACCTGGTGCCATGGCCAATACGAACACAATATCTCCCTTTCCATCGTGAACAAGGGGTGAGGAAGAATACGGTAACTAATAGCGGTATCTTGTCTAAAGCTCCCAACTACCCTCTATCCATAGCAATGGCCCTATGATATACATCCACATTAGCGTCCCTAAAATCGTTTTCCACACAGTCCTTCAATCTCAATCGAGGGTCCACCTACCCTTCTACCAGCTTCCATATGTGACATCGCATTTTTAGGAGTTGCCTTTCATTCATCCGTTCCACATGTCCAGCGTACCCCATACGCCCCATAATTAACCACTCTGTAAGATACACAGTCATCCAAATATCCTCCCTTATATCTACTAACCTCCTCCCCTCCTACCATGCATTTAACACATGCGATCCTTCTCAACCCGTTATTTTCACACACTTGAAGACGCTGTTCCCGAGCATTAGACAGAGTCACGGTTTCAAGCCGGTAAATACTTGCTGGAAAACACATGTACCCAAAACTTCACTTTTATTTTCCTCTAAATGTGCCTATCTGTCATAACCCCATCTACATTCCTCCAGGCCAGATCCCCGGATTGAATCATTTCCGCCTCTCTCCATCAGAACGTTCATCACCAGATATCAATCCCCCAAATGTGTAAAACTGTTCATCTGTTTAATGTCTTTGTCCGCTAGGGTTATACCCAGCTCCTGTTGATTCGCGCCTACTGATAATACTTCCGTCTTGTCCAGGCTCATACGTAGCCCATGTCTCTCAAATAACTCCTTCCACTCTACAAAAACCTCCTGTAACTCCTACTTACTTTCCATAACTACTGGCAAGTCATCGGCATATACAATCTTTTGAAGGACGTTCTTAATACTGACTTTCCTTCTAATAACCTCCATTACCATAATGAAAAGTAGAGGACTTAGTCCACTATCTGGTCTGAGCCAAATATTAACCCCAAGCTCTTCGGATATCATTGAACCAACCACAACCCTACCTTTTCTCCCTCGTAAAAACCCTCCACCATCCTAACTTTCGCTTCCGAAACACACATTCACCTCACCGTAGACATTACTAATTCCATAGGAACGGTATAAAAAGCCTTTTCCAAATATCCCCCAAATCCTATACCATACTCCATCTGGCCTCCAATATATTTTTCACCTGCTGCCTAAGTGAGAATAGGCTATCACTTGTACCTCGTCCAATCCGAAACCGATGCTGTTCCTCTCTATTCTTCATATCAAATATTGTTATAATTCTCCTACCCAAGATCCTTTTCAGTACCGGTAGCTTAAAAACTTTCCCCAATATTGTGATACACCGATATTCCCGGCGTCATGAATATCCCCTTTACTTTTCCAAATGGGAAACAATAAGACCTGTCTGCCAATCACTAGGTATCTTCCACTCCTTCAAACACACGTTAAGCAATCGCGCTAGCCACTTCACTCCAATCTCCCCTGTAATTACACACTTTTCCACCCGCGTTTTATCTAATCAGGCAGCACTATCCCTCTTCAACCTTCTCAGAGACCAATCTACTTCCAACTTGGAAATCTCTCCCACCACAATCCCACCCTCACTCCATTGGGTAAATCCAAGTCAGCACCCTCTGGTTGTACAGCTCACTGAAATAGTTTTCCGGACCTAATCACCACCATCGTTACTGGTGATTAAGCTCCCATTCTGATCCTTAACCGCTCCTTCACGTCTACCCATCTTCCTTTCTGTCACGTGCCATTCTAAAGATAAGTTTCTTCCTCTGCCATTACTCATCTGCTTATAAATGCTATCATATATATCACTCATTTCCCTTTCTACCGGCCTCCTAGCTCCTCTCTTTTTCTGCACAAGCATATGCCGTAATTCCAAGTCAGGTTGTACCCCCTATCCCTGATCTCTTCTACTTTCTTCCATATATTCCTCTTCTCATCCACCGCCATCTCTATATTCTTCGTCAACCACATCTGCCTATTATTCCACGGTCCCCCACGATTACACGATGCTCTACAACTCCAACAAGGGCTAACTTAAAAAGAACCCACTCAACATATACACTCCTACGTGCCCATGTAGCTACCCGAAGTTGCGTGCCACCCTTTCCCTATACTCTACGGCCACCCGATTATTGGATAACCACAATTTAATCACTTGTTGATACACTTCCATCGTCACCTTATGTTTCTTTGATCCTATAACGAAAATCATATTTCCCCGTAATGACCTTACAATCCTTTATCCTCCACAATTGCTCCTTCCTAACTCCCAACTAATATACCTCGGTTTTATGTAACCCAATCCTATATGTAATGTTGTGACTGGCTTTTTTCGGAAAAAGGAACCAGCCACACCCATGTTAATACGGAAACATAGCTCGACGAACTCGCAACTCTCTGTTCGTCATACCCCATTCAAAATTACCCATATACACTATTCTTCACCCATCCCTCTAACCCCATCATGGGCGTTAACATCTCCAGCAACACATACCATGGTACCCATCCTCCACTAGACCCATCATCTTTTCCAGCACATCTCCAAATGACACCTTATCCGCTTCCATCCTACCAGTATATGGGTCACATATAGACATAACATTAACCAGCTGATTTTAATAAAAATCCATATTTAGAGTTAGTCTCCCTTCCCACCACTCTACCCCCATTACTTCCTTACTCAAGCCTTCTGAAATTAAAATACCAACCCCATTCGTCCTCTCATCCTCTGCATGAAACAATTTAAATCCACATACTAAACTCCTCGCCCTATCTCCCTTCCGCTTTGTCTCCGGAAAACACAAAATACCTAATCCGCTTCTACCCATCATCTCCACCACTTCCAGACTCTTCCATTCCATTGAACCTACGTTTAAGATCCCTATTTGGACTTCACATCGAGGCTAATGCATGTGGGTGGATCCTATGGATTTTGATTAATTCTCACCGCTACCTGGAAACGCGGCGCGTCATTTACAGAGGACGCGGTAGCCAAATCATGGTTGTTAGTTGTCTTATTCATAGTAGTATTGGAACCAAATTATCATTATCATAATGACAAGTATAGAACTTAGTACACTACCTTGCCTGAGCCCAATAGTTATCACAAACTCTTCTGACATCATCAAACCAACCACAACCCTATATTTTGACCCTCGTAAAGACACACCTTCTCAAATTTCGCTTCCGGTCCATTGGTCCTCCTCAACATCGGCATTACTAATTCCCTAGGTAGGGAAGTAAGTACACATGTATTTTCCAAATCCACACAATTTAATGCCATACTCTCTCTGGCCTCCAGTCTCTTTCTACTACAATTGTCTAAGTGAGAACATACCATTTCTTATACATATTCCACTGCGAAACCCTTATAGTTCCTCTCTAATGTCCGTTTCAACCCTTGTTCTAATTATTATATATACAATGATTTCCAGTAATTTAAAAACTTGCCCCAATAATGTGATGCCCTGATACTATTCTGGGTCATTAATATCTCCTTTAGTTTTCCAAATAGGCACAATAAGGCAATTCCGCCAATCATATGGTGTTCCCCCCTCCTTCAATTTCACGTTAAACAATCTCCCTAGCCACCTCACCCTCTCCCTGTGGTAACAAACATCTCCATCTGCGTTTTATCCCAGCCCGCATGTTTATCACTCTTCATCCTTCCCAGAGACCAATCTTCTTCCAATTCCGAAATTTACTTCTAACTCCGAAATCTCCTTCACCACAATATTGCCCTTCATTGCACTAGGTAAATCCAAATCAATCTGCCTTTTTTCTTTCCACACAGTTGCCATAATGCTAATGTCAGGTTGAACCTCATATCCATGGTCTCTTCTATTTTTTCCATATTTCCCATTTCCATCCACTGTTCACTCTACATTCTTGGTCCACCACATATGACTCCTCCACGATCCCACACGCTTACCCGACGTCCTTCCACATAGCTTCTATACAACTGCCACAAAAACGAACCCAAAGACCTCACTCTTCTTCAATACTTCGTACATGTTCCTGTAGCTCAGCGAAGCTATATGCCATCCTTGTATTATACTATTATTACACATATTATACTATATATTATACCGCTATGTGATCGTATTATAGCCACCATTTAATAACGTTTTGACTCACTTCCCTTGCCGTCTTTAGCTTCTCTAAACGTATAACCCAAACAAGATGTTTATGTTGCATTGTTACATGCTCCCCGATAATGGGCTTACAATCCCTTACAGGCTCACAATTGCTTCTTCCTAACTACTAACATATCCACCTCAATTTGTGTAACCCAGTTTGTAAGTTTTTGACTGGTTTTGTTTTTGAAAAAGGAACCAACCACAGTTATGTCATTACGAATCCATAACTCCACCAACTCGAAACGTTTCCTGTTCCTCGCACCCCATCCAAAACAACCCACACACTTCTCTTCATCAATCACTATAACCCGACATGTGCGTTAAAATCCACAGCAACATACAACATGATACTCTCCTCGACCAGACCCGTCAGCGTCTCTATCTCCAAGGGATATATTCTCCACATCCATCCTACCAGTAAGTGGGTCATACTGACATAATACCCAATAGCTATTTTTTAATTATAATCAACTACACAATTATCCTCTCTTTCCACCCCCTTCCAACTTCCTTATTCAACCTTTCTGAAACTAAAACATCACCCCATTACTTCTCCCACCCTCCCACAGAATGCGACACTGACTAACCTGTGTTCGGTGTTAAATTCGGAGTTTTATTCTCCTAGATGAGTTATTAAATAAACCAAGCGCCACTAGCCCGAGTCAACATAGCCATACAGTGCTGCCTAGGCTAAATACAACCCAAAACTTAATCAAAATGGTACATCACGTATTACAATTTTTCCTTTTTTCGATTACGTTTAAATTATTTCTGTGTGCAATAATCCCTATACACCTGGACTAAATTCCAGACTTTTGGAATATATAATTTTAAAAACAAATGGTCGTTGCTTAAAATATACAAGAACTGGATTTGTTATAGGTTATATTTAATCCATAAAATAACATTTCAAAAAGTAAAAAGATCGAAAAATACTTAGTTAAGGAGAAAAACAAAAACATCAAAACAACAAATGTGACTAAAATCACTCAAATTAACCATAATTTATCCAGTGACGTCATATAGTAACATCAACATAATAATGATACATTGATAATGACGACATATGTCTTTACATGGAACGTGAATGGTGGCGGTTAATTGATCGTTATTTTCATTACAAGCTAAAAAGTAAAGAGCTTCTTGACTTCTTTGATAGCTATGCTGAAATTAATTTAACATAGTCATCGAGTCTGTCGTCGAGTCTGTGATTTATCATATATCTTAATGTCAACCTGTTTGTGTTTTAAAAGTTTTGGGTGGGTCATCAATCAATAATATTTACATATTACCATCGCTAAACAGTTTTAGCATTCCATTACTATGTAAAAGGTATGTGCCTATTATACCTATCTCCAATATTTGTAACATATCAGTGTACCCACAAATACTCATCGGCTTACATAAAATATTACAAATGTGGCATTTTGAAAAGTGTTATTTTTCTATTTTGTGTGGCTTTTGATAATTTCATTTGATTGGTTAACTCAGTGGAAACATAGTTGATGTAACATAATTCCTATATTTCACTATTATATTAATTTGGGATTATCGTGATAGCCCAGTGGATAGGGCTTGAGGTTCGGAACCGTAAGGTCCCGCGGCTGGTTATCCCAATATGTGTTCTTGGGCAAGATACTCCAATCCGACTGCTCTCCGTCACACAGGGGTATTTCGGAACATGGGCAAACATGGAATCACATTTCGTAAAGAGGCCTGGCAAGTCACCAATGGGCCATATGGCTCATCGAGTCTGTGATTTATCACATATCTTAATGTCAACATGTTTGTATTTTAAAAGTTTTGGGTGATTCATCAATCAATAATATTTACATATTAGCATCCCTAAACAGTTTTAGCAGTCCATTACTATGTAAAAAGTGTGTGCCCATTGTATCTATCTCCAAGTTAATGACAATACATACAATAATTTATCACCATTAACTGCAGTGAGTGTTTTTATAAAGTCAGGAAATACGATTATTGCTTTACAATTATGAAATAATATTGAATAAATATAAGGGTTTGTTTGCCGAAAGGCGAAGTGGATCATGATATAATGAAATCCTGATGCATGAAAATAAAGTGGTGTAATACTTTCTACATTGATACGTTGGTGATGTAGAATGGATCACGATGTATGACATTAACCCTACCTTATATGGGGGCCATAATTCTCTCATGGACATTTCTACTCGTGAATCTCAACCACTCGGCGTATGCAATTTTTATTCCCTGACTTTTTTTCCCTCTCTTGCACACATTTTGACACCATTCTCGTGAAAATCGGACATTCCATGTACGTGTCACATTAATTTTCATAGCATTTAAACACAGATTGTACGTATTGTACCACTGCTATTTGTAATTGACTTGACATTTACATCATTGTGTAAGTTGTGAACTTATTGTCTGATAAAATGTTTTTAATCTCAGACAATAAAATATAAAAAAATATATAAACAATTAAAGTGTTGCAACACATTCTAAATTGATATATTTATGATGTAGAATGGATAATGACGTATAGTATTAAAGTGATGTAAAACTTTTTAAATCGCTACATCGATGATGCAGACCGGATCATGAAGCAAGGTATTATAGTCATGTAACACTTTCTAAATCGCTACATTGGTGATGTACAATGGATCATGATTCATACATTAAAGTGATGAAATACTTTCTAAATTGATACATTGGTAATTTATAACGGATCATGATACATGGCATTAAAGTGATACATTGGTGATGTAAAACGGGTCATGATGTATGGTATTAAAGTGTTGTAACACTTTCGAAATCGCTACATTGGTGATGTACAACGGATCATGATTCATATATTAAATTGATGTAACACTTTCTAAATTGATACATTGGTGATTTAGAATGGATCATGATGCATGGTATTAAAGTGATCTGATACTTCCAAAGTTGATACATCGGTGTTATATAACGAATCATGATGCATGACATTAAAGTGACACATTGATGATGTAGAATGGATCATGATGCATGGTATTAAAGTGATCTAATACTTTATAAGTTGATACATCGGTGTTATAGAACGAATCATGATGCATGGTATTAAAGTGATCTAATACTTTCTAAGTTGATACATCGGTGATGTAGAACGGATCATGATGCATGGTATTAAAGTAGTGTAATACTTTCAAAATCGCTACTACATTGGTTTTGTATAATGGATCATTTTCAACCGATTCCAATTTTTGTAAGTGTATTTACCATTTGTCAATCATTTTATATTTTTTTCATGGGAAAATTACGCTGTATGTATTCACACACTAACCACATAATATATTAGACATCAAAGTTGAATCGTGTACGTAGTAAGTATACAAACTAGTTAATTTCTAGTTACAAACTAGTTAATTTCGTTATAAAATACCTCGTTTTTACAGTTGAATGGCCTGTATCAGTCCAGTGTACTAGGGAATGTTTTCAATAACGCAGCACTAACATCGTTTAGGTAAGTATGATATTGGTATATATCCATGTATTAACATTTATTCGGCAGTGCAAAAGTAAAAGGAAGCATGTGGCAACATATAATTTTTGAGTTATTAGCTAAAACGTAGAAATTGTATTAGTGTCTGCTACTAAGTACAATATGATAATAATTTGTATCTCCTACATTCATATTGCTAATATCGTTGGGATGTATATATACAATGGGTTTATCACTTTTCTGGGGAAAAGTTATTTTTTGGTTATAAAAATGATGTGCATTACATGTGGGCCAACTCTAAATTATACTGTGTCAGTTTTACACTTATATTAGTGAATAGGTGACAGTCTAATTACCTGCCACGTGTATCCAACTCACTGGTGTTATATTAGTTACACCCGTGTAGTCACTATGCTGTTGCATTTAACGTTATGGAGTGTGGCAAACTGTTGTCGTTTACTTACTTATTTTTACTTTTTTTAATAAATAAATAAAATAAAATAAAAAAATCATGTATTATATAGAGTTAAGTCGGAAAAATATACGCTTACTATACGTCTTATTCCAAAGATCATTAAATACACCTTGCTTCCCTTGAGCTAAATATTACTAATACAATGGTGTCACTGTTGTGCTACTTACTTCATTCTGCCATTCTGGGTCAGTACTAATACTACTACTACTACTAATAATAATATTAAATATTTATATAACGCTTTTCCTGGTCTAAGACCAGAGGGTTACAGCTGACAGCGCATTATACAACTTAAATTTTACATAAACAGAAGTATGGGCCATGGAAATATGTATTAATTATAATAAAGTGAGAAAAGATGAGTTTTAAGTGATCTCTTCACATGTGTTAATTGTATCATATGATTTGTCACTCTCTTGTAATTGATTCCAAAGTGTTGCAGCTGCAAATGAAAAATACTTACTTCCATAGCATATAATATTTGATTGCGGTGGTACTAAGTTATATTTGTAATATCCAGCTAGATAGATATTATATATTTATATATTATATATGATACGCAATTATACATCTCCTTTGATGAATGTGATATATTATCTGCTTTTGATAAAATGGAGTGTTGTATTCGTGATCTTTG
>JAODAI010164414.1:0-10868 GCA_027575025.1 Scotoplanes globosa | reverse complement strand
GGGAAGATTAGCCTTTGGCTAACCAAGCTACCCTGATGTGAACGTTGAAATAAATAAATAATAAATGCTGGTGATCACTAAACAATTGCATCATCGCCGATTCAAATAGCACCGATATTTCAGCACTGTGTCTCCTCCAACGGTGAATCAGGTCCCGCCATTCACCTCGCCTTTGTGTTACGACGTATGGACACGGAGATATTTTTATACTATAATATTAGGCCAGTATAATTGGTTCATATATTGCAGGAAAACGCATTTCGGCCCCTTACTTTGAACAAAATCCGGTAAAGAGTTGAAAGAGTTTCTTGAAAAAGTTACGATTTCTTGTATTTACTCACCTAAATAATTATACATATTCATCATTTTCTTACTATTATGTTGTATTTAATGAAAACACACAGATCTATATTATGATTATTTTACTATTTTTTTATATATGAGCAAGTATTATTATATTCAAACTTGGAAATTAATATCCTGTTGCTCTAGTAACGTGGTCACCGGTCTTTCCCTTGGTTTTTTCGTGTATTTCAGTGCTTCTCTCAGTGGTAGTTTTGCAGGCATCATCATAAAGTCTAGAAACATGCATGTCCAAAAAACGAAGTCTTATATTAGCTACTGTTGATGCATGACCAAGATATCTGATTTCTTTGACGGTTAGAGTTCTTTGTTTGATATCCAATTATTAGTTGTCAATCTAAATTTTAGGGCGTTGCTAAGCAGTCTCCTTCGAAAAGTCTCAATTTTATGGTCAACATGCTGCTTTTGTGGTTCCCCATATTTCACAATTATATAAAAATGATCTTGGTAAGAGCATCGAAAATGCTAAGTTTAATGTCTTTGCCTAATTTGCTATTGAAAGCGCCATTGGTCATACTAATTATATGGCTGAAGTCATCATTTGTTCATAATAGACTATTTTTATTTAATTTTCTTCAAGGTACGAAAGATACTGGAACTGTTCCAATACTCAACATCTACGAGTTGGTAGTTCCTGGTGAGACATTCAATACTCGCTTTGCCATTGATAAGTCGAGCAGGGGATGCCTCTCCATTCTTCTGAACTCCTTGGATTGGGCTTCTCTCAAGGTTGTGCTCCAAGACCCGAATGGTAATATATACAACAATGACTCCAGGCAGTATAGCAACGTCTCAGCATTTGACCTTATATCATTCGAGATTGGAAATCGTGTAAAGGTGAGACGATTATATACTTTTGAAGATAATGATATTAATTAATAAATTGAAATCATGTAGGCCCAGCATCGTAGGCCAAGGGGCCAACTGCGCTATTCCGCGATGGAAACCCGTTGATCGTTTAAACGTGAAAAGTATAAAAATCGTTTAACTTTTTTAGTTTCTAAAAGACAATGCAAGTCAACGATGCATATTTGAGAATACAAAATTTCCCTTAAATGATGCACGTTGCATCCATATGCATGATAGTAATAAGGACATTTCACTTTTCAGAAATGTTATAGGCGATAGGCGCCAACCACGGTGGCACTGAGCTCGAGTAGGCCCACACCTGACAAATCAGTGCATGACCGAAACAACCCCAGTGGCACTGAGCTCGAGTAGGCCCACACCTGACAAATCAGTGCATGACTGGAACAACCCCAGTGGCACTGAGCTCGAGTAGGACCACACCTGACAAATCAGTGCATGACTGAAACAACCCCAGTGGCGCTGAGCTCGAGTAGGCCCACACCTGACAAATCAGTGCATGACTGGAACAACCCCAGTGGCACTGAGCTCGAGTAGGCCCACACCTGACAAATCAGTGCATGACTGGAACAACCCCAGTGGCGCTGAGCTCGAGTAGGCTCACACCTGACAAATCAGTGCATGACTGGAACAACCACGGTGGCACTGAGCTCGAGTAGGCCCACACCTGACAAATCAGTGCATAGCTGGAAAGGTCAGTAGACTATAGTCGGCCTTGCCCCCTTCGCCAACTTCCTTGCATGCTATAGTATTAATGTATACAAATTCGCATAATAAAAAACGTGTATACAGTGTATACCTATATATTTAATATAATTTTATTATACTGATTCAAAATATGTTTGGAAAGTAGGCCCTATATATTAATGAGAAGGTATATTACATGATATTTGGGTTAAACGGTTATTGAAATTGAGCTATACCGTAAGTAAAGTAATACTTGTATTCAAAAAAAAAATCTGGTCGCCATGGTCCCCCGTTGCACCCACTTCAATAATAATATTACTGGTGGGACAAATTAATATTTATAATGCGCCCGAATAAAAACACTCAAGGCTCAGCGGAAAATAAATCCAATTAAGCTCGCTTCATCAAATGAGTTGTTAGGGCACCTTTGGTAGATAGCAGATGGTTACGTTCCGGTAAGTCGTTATTGAGAAGCTAAAAACAGGAGCAGCAGAAGCAAAATATCTTTTCGACAATGATCTGTTTTTTTTCAGATTTAGTAGAAAATAAACTGCGCTGGAATACTGTGTAAACATATTATTATCAAGTGCTCTGTAAAATACATTCCGTGTGTGGCTACACTCTAAAAACAAAATAGTCAAAATTGTCAGGAATACTTGTCGCAGGGGGACTTACTAGAAATTGAGTCAAATTTGAGTAAAATTGTATTCAAAATTAACCAGATTCTATTCAAAATTGACCAGATTCTTCTATTAAAAAATTAACCATATTCGAATTAAATTTGATTAAATGTATAGTAAGTCACCATGCGACAAGTATATTTGTCAATTTGACAATTTCTTTTTATTAGAGTGTACTCCATAGTTATGACGCTTCATAATTGTCTATGGTTGTCTGAAGCATCATCGAAAAACATTTGCTCGAGCCTGTACTTTAAAAATCCGTTATTACAAACGTATATTTAAAATCGATCAAATAATAGCAATCATTAAGAGCAATTTGTCCTTTCTGACGATAATCGTATGTAATTTAGCCCAACTTACATCCTATTTCTGGGCGGAACATTTATTTGCTACACACTTAAATTGAATTGAACCAGGAAAATCATCCATACATATCCTGGTTACGAACAAACACATTCCTGGTTACAATTAACACTTTTCTGATTAATTGAAAATTACCAGGAAGGTGTCAATATTTAACCTGGAATATGTTATTATTTTAATCAGGTTCATATATGACCCCGATCCTGGTCAATTTAACCAGGATATTGTTAGAGTGTACCGTGGATAATCCATGACACTTCTTAGCGCATTATAGTATTATCAGTCAATCTTTCTCGCATATTCAAAATTGATCAATGCTTTCTTTTTCTCCAGACCGGCTATTGGGAACTTTTTGTCACCAATATGGGAGAGGTTGTTGCTAGCGACGACGAATCACCGTCTGGTGCGTATGTAACAATTATGGTGGAGTCGAGATCAACAGATGATGAAACGCCCATTGCCGTTACTGCTGAATGGGCATTTACTGAACTAACACCACCGCAGAAACAAATCTTATATGCCACAGTAGCACGTGGTAGGTAACATTTCAGACGTCTTCTGCATTTATGTAATATATACATAAATTCTTATTAAAATTATGTTTTCGGTGAAATATGGCAACTATCCATCATGTTCTTTCAATTTTCATATTATATTAACAATAATAATAATAATATATGGCATTTATGTACGTGACTGTAGCGCTTAATGCAGAAAACAGCTTCGAAGCGCTTGCCCAATTGCCATTGATATAAAATGCGTCCATGATGAGACAATTGTAGACAATGCCGGGCAGCCGCTGTGTTGCGCAGCCCATACAATAGCGAAATATCGCCCAATAAGTACTAAATTAAGAAATGCTAGCGAGAAGCAATCGAAATAAAGTATCTTGCTTAATGACACATATTGAACTGCTTCCATCGGTATCCGAACCTGCGATCTGTTCGTAACAATAGACCATGCACCGCGCTAAGCAATATGCCTGTTCGACACCTCTAACGACAGGTTTCAACACATAGCGTCAAGTATAATACTTATGGTGTATATTGTAGTTATGTTGGATTGACTAATTGAGATGTAACATTAATTTACGAATGAACAACTTCAAGGCTCAAGACCTGTATTTTTTTTCTACGTTTAGTTGTAAATTTGCAATTGATACACGAACTTGAATCAATTTATAGTTATGTTTTCATTGTAGGCCACAGGTGTTGACATAAAATATATTTGTACACATTTCTAATATATTTTATACTATATTTTAAGTTCATAAACAAGAATAATTTAATTTGATTTAGATAATTAATTTGTATTTACAAAGAAACTGAACTGAAACTGAACAACGAATAATATTAATGTTATTTTCAATTGAATTGGTCTTATTTTATCGAAGTCTATATAAGAGTTCCAAGACGTTTAAGGCAAATAGATGAACGATGAATGAAAGGAAAACAAACATTGGAAAACAGTATTTTTGTGAACATAGACATTATTTGTTGCAGCATTGCAGTGGTTGTAACCGTTCTTAAACTGTGTTTTAAGCATGGCCTGTAACGTTCTTAAACTGTGTTTTAAGCATGGCCTGTAACGTTCTTAAACTGTGTTTTAAGCATGGCTTGTAACGTTTCATATTATCCACCTGGTTGATGCGGTGGTAGATTGAACTGTTGGGTTTTGACAATATTGTATGGATGTGTGGAAATGGTCTATCGCTAGAAACATAATCATACTTTTGGGGAAGAAGGATGATTAATATCGTAATGGTAGTCTGATATTAAACACGGATCACCATAAACCATTAAAGGTATAGCTAGCTGGTGGTCTGGAGAGAATAGACAAGGGACTACAAGACAGAATGTCACATAAAGAGAGGCTGGAAAAATACTATAACAAATATTTAAAAAATAAAAATAATAAAAAATAATAATAATAATATATAGATTCGGATTGCGTGTATATAGTCGTCATGAAGGGCCTACTTAACTTCGATGTATTGCAATTAGGGGATGTTGGCTTTGACAAGAACCTGTTCAAAATATATATTCATATATAGTGAAGTTATTCGGAGTATGCCTAACTATGGGCTTCGATCATCACTGTGTGATTAAAGTTTTGTAATTCCCAGCAAGACATGACAGTGACACAACGCCGATTATAAGCCAAGTGCTCAATAATTAGTTAAGCCAAGTCCAACGGTTGATAAACCGAGTTTATCGGTCGATAAACTCGGTTTATCGATCGCCCGCGATAAACCTGGTTAATCGCACAATATCCTAGATTATCGATCGATAAACTCGGTTTACCAAATCGAAAAACTTGGTTTATCTAATAACTGAACGTTTGGCTTGCCATATACGCCGAGTAACTATATAGGTTCGTAGACTAAATATGGTGCGTGTATATCATGTATAGGATTGTCGTGAGGTCCCGGGTTGATTCCCAGCTCCGCTGCTGGTTATCTCGACAAGTGTTCTTGAGCAAGACACTCTAATCCGACTGCTCTCCGCAACTCAAGGGGTATTTGGAACCATGATCAAACATGGGCAAACATTTCGGAAGGAGGCCTTGCAAGCCACCAATGGACCTTACGGCTCAGCGAGTCTGGGATTCATCGCAGATCTGTTCACATGTAATTACAGATCATTGCAAAAGCGGGACTGTCAACCCTTTTATTGTTTTCGTGTATAGCATCCATTTGATGAGGACGTGAAACGGCGGTCCGGGGCAACACTATTTGTGTCGTTATTCTGCTCTGGCGATATATTCATATAAGAGTATAGGGAGTTACCCCGTATGGCCATTCTTTTTAGTTGTTTGTATCATAAAAAACCTGAATTGAGATATAAATATAACTGACCTACCTGGTAGGCTAATATAGCCTGGATGCTGATGTGCTGTTAACCCTCATCATGCGAGCGGTGCAATATTATACCCGAAGAGGGCGCACTCCGTGCGATCTTTAGACACAGACTGCGCTAATATTACTGACAAATTGGGAGTTTTAAAATTATGTATGGCGCTATGCAACAATACCAAATTTACTTCGGTTATACTTTTAGTTACAGTGTTATGCGTCAATGACAGTCCCTTCTTAGATTACGCCCTCGTTTAAATTCAGCACGATGAGGGTTAAGAAATTATCTCCCGCTCTCCCATTTCTCCAAACAGGCTACGAACCCGTTATCAACTCGCAGGTGGAAGGTATTGTCAAAGTAGTGGGCAATGACACACGTATTGCCACTGTAACCCTTGACCTCCTCGATAATGGCAGCGGCGCTGACATCAGTGCTAACGATGGTGTATATTCTGCATATTTTACCACTTTTCTCGGAGAAGGGAGGTATGGCGTGAAGGTGAGCCACGTGTGTGTGATCAGGTGTCGCAAATACATGTCTGGAAGAATTAATAAATCAATAACGGAAAATGAGAAGGGTCTAAATCCTCAAAAAATTGTAAGGATTTGGGCCCTTCTCATTGTCAGGTATTAAATTTTGAAAAATACTAATGTATAATAATTACATAGCCCCATATATATGTCGGTAGATATGTATATATATAGTGGAAAGGTAGCCTACT
Source organism: Scotoplanes globosa (assembly GCA_027575025.1). Lineage (NCBI taxonomy): Eukaryota > Metazoa > Echinodermata > Holothuroidea > Elasipodida > Elpidiidae > Scotoplanes > Scotoplanes globosa. Next base: position 4,329 of record JAODAI010164414.1, on the reverse strand, counting down.
GTTTTCAGATTGTGGCCGACTGTGGATTTTAGTAGTTGATGTTTGAGTATGGTGAGGTCCACCCTGATCACTATACCCGATCATCGTAGTTTGTGTCCTACCTTTGATTATATAAGTATGTATAGTCGTAGAAGAAAAGCCAGATGTGGTGGACGAAGGATGTAGAGAGGGCGGTGGGTAACAAGAGGGAGGTTCGGAAGAAATTATAACAGGCCAGGGATACTGGGATACAACCGGAGAGCTAGCCTTGTGCCACCTTTATGGGCAGAAAATGAAGGGAGCTATAGGAGAACCGTAGAAAGGTAAGATGTGATATAGAAGATAGCATTTATAAGCAGCTGGGTAATGATGGGGGAGGGAATGTATCTTTAAGATAGCACGGGACAGGAAGGAAGAGGGCGTAGATGTTAAAGGAGGTGGAGTGATTATGGATCCGGATGGTAGCTGTTGGTCACTGACAAGGATGAGGAAATTACGGTATGAGCTAACTACTTCAGGGGGCTGTATAATCAGGGAGGGGTGCTGATCTGGATTTACCCAGCGCAGTGAGGAGTAAGACTGAGGTCGTCGAGATTTCGGACTTTGAAGTGAATTGGGCTCTGAGAGGGACGAGTATGGGATAAGGCTGTGGGGTTGGAAGAAACGAGGGTGGAAATGTTTGTTATTAAAGGGGGATGTGGGAGTGAAGTGGTTAAGGAGACTCTTCAGTGTGTGTTTGAGGGAGGGGGTACCCCAAATGACTGACGGACAGACCTGAGTGTGCCTATTTGAAAGAAAAGGGTGATGTTCATGATCCAGGAAAGTACAGTGGTAGGTTGCTAAGATTTTGGAAAGGATTTTGGATAGAAAAATTAGGGCTGGAGTTGAGATGGAGATCCGGAAGGAACAGCAGAGCTTTCGCAAGGGGGAACAACTGATGGGCTGTTCTCACTTAGGCAGCTGGGCAGTGGAAAATAAATTGGAGTTGAAAGGGATATGGCATTTAGTTTTGTAGATTTGGAGAAGGCCTATGATACGGTTCCTACGGAATTAGTTATGTCTACGTTAAGGTGGATGGGTGTATCTGAATCAGAAGTTAGGGTTGTGGAGGGGCTGGTAGGGGCTGGTAGCATGGAACGGTTTATTTGAGAGGCATGGGTTGCGTATGAGCCTGGATATGACAGAGGTTTTATCAGTAGGAATACAACGACAAGAGATTAGTATAACCCTTCAGACAAAGGTATTAAACAGAGGTATGATTTTTCGTATGCGGGGGGGTGATTTCTGGGGATGGGCAGTCTGATGGGGAAGTACGTAAAAGTATTCAGCCAGGGGATCTAGCCTGGATAAACGTAGAGGGGGGGGGGGGTTGTCAGATAGACATATTTCTAAGAAATTAACAAGGAAGATATTGGTACATATGTTATCTTGACATGTATTTACGGGTTCGAGACAGCGGCCCTGTCAGGGGCTGAATAACAGCGACTTCAAATATGCGGAAATAATTGGATGACAAAGATTTCGGGGATTAAGCGGGTGGATAAGAGAGGAAGGATTGGACGATATTCGGGAGGAGATTGAGATGAATGAGAGTCTTATACAGAGAGGGTGATAAGGGGCGCATGAGGTGTGCTGGACATAAATAACGTATGGCTGAAGGGCGATTTCCGAAAATGGCGATGTCACATGTGAAGGTTGGTAGAAGGGATATGGGATACCTCGTTTTAGATGGAAGGACTGTGTTGAGAGAGATTTTAGGAGGAATGTGGTGGTGATGATTGGAGGGTTGGGTTTAGTGGGGAGTGGCCCGAGCTTTGGCCAATAATACGGCTGTCGTGAAGTTAACATTTTCTTCCTCGCCCTTCTTTAGGGATTCATAAAATATATAGAGAGAGCGATGATAATTTTGCACTAAATGGCCTCTATTTTATTCCATGTATCATACTGTCATATGGGCGTTCCCAACTTTAAGTTGTAATTATACTGTATAGTAACCTTTATCATCGTATTATTCGCGGATAATGGTAACAATTGTGTATTTAGGAATGAATGTGTGTAATAATCTTGATATCATTGTTTAAAATCGTACTTTTATGTGACTACATTTACTTATGTATATATTAACTCTTGATAGGGCACGTCTCTCGAAATTAATTTTCATGAGTTTTTGTATTTTTTTAACTCCTTGGTACTTTAAAAATGTTTGTTTTTTTATATATTAATACATTGTACACGCTAAATCAGTTACCAACAGTGATTGTGTTTGTGGTAACTTGTATATATATATATATATATATGTGTATCACTTTATGTTATTAGCATCACCCAGCATAGATATGCACAGACTTTGTGATTAAGTCGTTTTGTGTGTATTAAGTTGAGTGGTGTCCTAAGAAAATCAGCTTTTTTTTAGTAAATGTTTCATGAGGTTATAAAAATAGTACAAGTGTTATAATATGTCACCACTGTCCTATTTAAATAACATGTATTGTTAAATATTGACCAGCGTAGTATAGTAACATTATGCACTCTATGGGGGTTTCATCGAATTTAGCAGTATTATAACATAGTTATACCCATGGCCATTGCCGGTTGGCTGATTAATAGATGACGGTTGGCTTCACTGAAAACAAATTATTGTTATCAAGCTCACCGACTAGTCAGTATCCTAGTCAGTCATATTGCAATGGTATATTTCCCTGCACCTTACAGTCGGTAAGCTAGTCGGTTGGAATATTTAGGGAAATTCACTTAAAATGGTGGCGAATACAACCGACTAAGGTGAAAATTACTGGTTGATTAACTATAAGCACTCCGATACGCTGTGATTAACAGAAGTTGCTCAAATGAGCAGTCCAGCATCTCGACGGCTTTCATTTCTTTTGCCTCCAAATAACCTCAACAAGAAATCTAGCCATATATAGCCCACTTCGGTTGAATATCGACGTTCTATAATAATACACTGACTCGCTGTCGGGGAGTTTGATTACATGATTTGGTTAGTCGGTGTCGCTATAGTCAGTGTGAGCACTGATTGACTAGCGTCCCCTTAGTCGGTGCTACCAATTTATGTTTTTAGTGTTGTTGATCACAACAAATGCAAATTTAAACCAGTGCCTATCCTCCAGTGCATGGTTCCATGCGTGGAATTATTCTTATGCCATTATAATTATTATCATTGTCTCACCATCTTCAATTAATTGGATGGGACTGAGGTCTGGAGGGTGGGGAGAGGGGTGTTGTGGAGCTAAATGTATGTGGGGAGTGTTGTTTGTTCGTATGTATTGCCAGTCCGCCAGTACAAGCTTTACTTTTTGATATCTCAGTAATATTCCAAATTACCAGCGATTACCAGTGCCGTGATAAGTTTATGTTAGTCTAAATTCAACTCTTATTTTGCCAAGTTTTTTCTTCAATATAAGGGACTCGCTTGTTTGTTTATTCTTGTTTTTGATACTTTATAAATAACACTTATTGGATACTCAAATTAAGTTACTATTTCTAAGAAACAGTTGTTTTCATATTACATATGTCTATATTATAGTACATACGTTATGTATAACATAGTATACCTTTCACGTAAACAATTATTTATTATTACGACATGTATTATTTTATAAATACCGTGACATTATATTACAAATGGGAGTATTATGCATAATTAAGCTATGTGCGCCACGTACTGTATACTTCCGAGAACACTTCCATCAAATTGCAACTATGTTATATCGATGTACATATTCTCCCTCGTATTGTATATGATAATATTATGTTATTGTGGAACAAGTATATAAAAGAAACTAAATTAAATAGATGAAATCTCCTCCAGTTTATTACGTATATTTACATTGATTTTGTAATTGTATACGTTACACATGAAGATGAATATAAACCTGAACTTTTAACTATTTAATTGTATCGTTTGCTTTAGATTCGTGTGAAGAATAAGGGTAGGGACACCAAAGTGGCACACGGTACGTTCGTTGGTGTGGGGGCAGCAGTCCGGGATGTTGGCCAGGTTGCAGCTGTGGATCTACAAGAAACAGGAAACTTCCAAAGACAGACGACGGGGAAGAGCTTCACGTGTATGGATGACGTACTTTGTAGAGGTAAACCAAAGAATAACATATAAGATTGACTAAAACTTGCTTATATATATCTATATATATATGTGTGTGATCATAGTATGTATTTGGGTGAGAATGATCGCGGGCGTTATGTGGCTGTAGTTTAGAGTAGTTTAGATGATATACGGAGTCTTACGGAGAAGTTGACATGCCATATTCATGCCACATAAATTCCTGCCCATTTCATTCTCGGATATCCTTTCATTCTCTGATAATTATGTGT
>JAODAI010164413.1:0-16678 GCA_027575025.1 Scotoplanes globosa | reverse complement strand
GTGCAATACAGAATTATAAGACTGAAACTATACGTATGCGGAAAGTGAAAAACTTACCGCATGCAGTTTAAATAGTTATATATATATATATATATATATGTGTGTGTATATGTTATATGTGTATATGTATATGTATATGTATTGTACATTACATAATCAAGTTGCTCATTTTGACACCATCAGTGCGTGAATGCGCAACGTCAATGACTGGTAAATCTATAACACGTAAAACAATAGGACGACCTTATAAAACTGCTTTCATTGCCATGTATATACATATATTTCAACAAATAAAGTCGAATAAGCACGTTAAGTGTTTCAATCTACAACTAGGTATAATAATTAATATCAGCATATTTGACACTGTCAATCGACCCAAAAGAAACATCTACAGGTGAACATATGCAGTGGATCAGTAGATCAAGGTAATTAATAATTGTTGGATTGTTTATAAACAAATCGACACAATTGGCCACATAATATTTCTTAACCCTATTTCACATGAGGGGCATAATGCCTCCTACCTCCAGCAATGTTTACGGTTGCGCAGTAACCCTTGCCGATATGAATTTTGCCTCTATCACTTTTTCTCTTGCACACATTCTGACACTTTAACAGTCCACATAGGATCCTCCCTGTGGATGTCACATGATTTTTGAAAAGGTAATTTTAAAGTTTTAAAAATGTGTTTTTGTTGCATACACTTTTACACTTAACTTAATTAACATATAGCAGTATGTACTATAACACTGCTATTTGTAAATTAATTAACATTAAACTTAATGTGAAAGTCTGAACTTGTTGTAAAATACAAACCTATTTATTTCAAACAATAAAATCCCCCCAAAATAAAACAATATAACACATCAAGAGGAATTTAACCGCTAATTTGGTACTATTGCTACGAAATTAGCTAATAAGATCAACCCATCTAACAAAAACATATCCGACTATCTTGATGTAAATGTTACCGACACATTTATGTTTTCTTCAGACTGATACTGAAGAGATTGTTAAATATATATTTGTTTAACAATTGGTAAATCGCCTGGTTGTGATAATATCAGCAGTGATTTATTGAAATTTGTTTGTTATAATATTGCGGTACCTATAAGTTACATCATCAACTTATCATTTTTAGAAGGAGTTTTCCCGACTCAATTAAAATAGCAAAATCATTCATATTTTCAAATCTGGCAAGAAAAATGATGTGACAAACTATCGCCGCCCTATTTCTATTCTACCATCTATTTCAAAATATTCGAAAGAATTATTTATGACAGGTTGATTACATTTATGGAAAATAGCAATATACTTTATTCCGGTCAATGTGGGTTTAGAAAAGAAAATCCCCCATATATGGCTTGTCTTAAGCTTGTTGATAGTATGACACAGGGAATTGACAGTAATATTAAAATCATTATTATTGATCTTTCAAAAGCCTTTGATACTATAAATCATTATCTTTTGTTGATGAAAATGTATCATTTTCAGGATTTCCTGGCATTGTACTAAAGTAGTTACAGAGTTATATATGTGATCGAATGCATTACGTATGTTACAATAATGTCAATTCTTTCCGTAGTATATCAAATATAGAGGTACCGCAAGGATCAAGTTTAGAACAGCTGCACTTTATTTTGTACGTAAATGACATCTATAAATCGTCTAATATTTTCAAGTTTATACTCGTATAATATTTTCAAGTTTATCACCAAGGGCTACAACTGCTTCATAAAAAGCCCTTGTGTAAGTGAGGCACGGTCTAAGCCCAGCAAGGGGATTGACAAAACGTTAAACAACTCCAACTTCAGTATTCGATGACTACACAAATATTTATATGTAAATCTCAGATATTAATAATACACTCAGTGTAATCAGCTTCGATGGGGTTTAAAAGAGTCATTATAATTTTAGCCTATTGGCAAGTTTATTATTCTTATTGGCCGATCGACCAATGAATACTGATACAACCTGTAGCTCTCTGACCACATAGTTTCAGCGGTGGGCTGTATTACCCATGACCTTGGATAACTAGGCTGCTGCAAATTACTAATAGATTAACTGGATACGCATGCTAAAATGTTGTTATATACAATGTAATGTCAATTAAAATAGCAAAATCGTAATTGTTGGCAGATTTAGTATGGAATGCATGTTAATTTTGTTGGAAAATGTTCAAGATTTGCCGAGGAATGAGATACAAAAATAAATATTATTTCGATTTAGATTCAGAGATTTTTCTTGAATTTTTTTTCAAAAAAATGCGACAAATAGTTCCAAATTAATACCAAACATACCAAAATCAAACTAAATTGGCAGACAGACCTAACTACAACATCTAAATACCCAGAAATTGTGTAGTTTTTGTTTTTATATTGGTGTCACAGAATATATAGTATACCACCCAAAACCACATAATTTAGCCGATCAGTCACATGTGGCTGAGAGAAGCTTCTAGAGCGATATGGTAAGTTTTTCAAAAGGCTATAATAGTATTGTCTCAGATTGTTTAGCGGTTAAGAAGTTATCTTTGAAAGTTAATAAAACAAATGTGTGATCCTTGATAATATAAATGGTCTTTCAACATTATACAATATTACTATTAATTTTCATCCTATTAGCAGCATAACTAGTACAACATTTCTTGAAATCACCATTGATAACAAGCTTTCTTGGAAATATTATATAATGGAAATCTCCAATAAAGTTTCAAATATTACTGGAATTTTAAATAGGCTTAGGATGGTATTACCAAATGAGGCATAAAATTGCTCTATAATACTCCTAACTTGCCACATCTCAATTAGTGTATACTTTTATTGGGTAACGCCCATCATTGTTTCCTTAATCATCTTGAGGTCCTTCAGAAAAAAACGGTAAGAATTATTTCTGACACTCCAAGACCACCCTCTTTACCCACATCTAAAGAGTTTAAGTTGCTTACGTTACATGATCTTTACTATTATCAGCTGGGAATATATTTTTCAAACCAATATCACATACCACAACTACCATGCAATAAATAAAAATAATTGAATACAACCATATTCCCTTACTCACCTTATACATACACAACTTAGAAATTAAATATGCGTTTCTGGAATTTATTGGATGATATTGTTACATTATCAAATTCTTTGTTTATATTCCCCAAAACTTGAAATAATGTTTTCTCGCTTTATATGATTAATTTTACATTTATTATTACATATGGAATTTATTTAAGAAACAATTTATTTCCATACTACTTATCATATATATTATGTTTACTACGAACGGGACCAAACCTGAAAACTTTATGACTTATTTTGGTTCCACTTCACCATATTCAAATAGTTACATATGTTTTTTATTATGCTTTCAATGTATTATGTTAAAGTCATTTACTTTAAATAAAAACTGCTATATTATATGAAGGAGAAATAAATAAATAAATATATAAATAAATAAAAATAAATAAATACATACATAGAAAATACCGAAAATCATGAAAAAACAATGAAATACCGAAGAAAATACTTGAACCACACATTAATGTCATTTGTTCGTTAATACCAGTTTACAAATGTATTGCTAATACATATCTACCTCTCGTGTGTCTTTATATGTAGTTTTGGTGAAGTTACACTATATTTTAAGTGATATTTGTTGTAATTTTCAGGTTTTGGGAGAAAATTGGCACATTAACATGTTAATTAGAATAACATTAAGCTTTCTTAATATATATATTTGTTTGCTGCATGTCGTGTAGAAAATATTTATAAATAAGCATGCATAGTTTCAAGTCCTTCGGGCGATTAGTGGCTGAAATCCTAGGGGAAAATAGCCCCCGGATTGGCAGAGCTCAAAATAGCCCATGTAAGATATGGTTAATAATTTACATTTACATAGAAGAAGGGCAGAAGCGTAGCCATGATTACCTTGTGGGGTGGGGGGAGAAGTCAAACCTTGTCCCCATTTCTCTATCTAAGCGGAGCGTCAATTCGTTTGGCGTGGAGCATACAGAAACATTTTGGTCCTTCAAATGAGCTTAGATGCAAAATGGTGATATAATTTTCACCTGTATTTAGCTATATAATTCAAAGTGACAAAGCGCCATCTTGTAAATCAAATTTGACTAATATGCACTTAGGACCAATTATAAAATATAAACTTTTGGGGAAGGTACCCCCCGTAGGAGAAATTATGGGTGGCACCCTTCCTCAACCCGCCGGATGTTTTGTACCATGTGTAAATTATGAACATGTCTAACATGAAAGTATGTAGAACATTTTGGGGTTTATCATGTGCGACCCTACTGATCATGTGCCTCTCTCGGAGTTGCATTTTCTGGTTTTAATGAACATCCACGCAGCACCCATTGCATAGGTACCTATTTATATATTAGCTATGGCGAAGACAACGACAGTATCGGGGTATATGGGGTGGCCGACGTTCCTAAATTGGCTACATCCTATTAATGTTCTACACAAAATCCAACCGTGCACATATACACGCAGTTGGACAAATTTTGCCTTAATAAATGGTCAATATCACAAATCTAAGCAGTATTTCAGACCGCGTCGGGGGAAATATCACTCTTTCGCGTAAGAAATTTCACTTTTCGGGGACGTCTAGCACCACTCTGGGAATATTATTGAATTCATCGGGAAATTCTTATATTTATGTCGTAGCTTATTTTCCACCATCCAGCGTTATATACAAAATATATAAATAATTCCATACTCTCTGCCTCGCCCTGGATGCCTAACAAGTGGTTAAGAAGAATAGTCCAACTAACCGCCGCATCATTGGTCATGCTCTCCACCTCCCTTTTCTCCAAAGTCATGACCCTCCAAACTACGTTCCCCCCAGCATGCCTAAAATCCCTTTCCACACAGTCCTTCCATCTCAATCGCGGACACCCCCTACACCTTATATGTGCGACATTGACATTAACTTTAAATTAAATTAGAAAGCACACATAGTTGACCCATTATTTATGAAATTTGACCATTGTGTATGCAGTTAACGGTTAACCATGCACCGGACCAAACATATTGTCATAATTGCAATGGGAAATTGCACACAAAATTTGACCAAATTTTCGTTCGTTGCATAGTTGACCAAGACTTGATCAAATTTGCTCATTGTATTTTTACAGTGCATATTTATGAAGTCAGCAAGAGAAAAGAGGGAAATCACGTTATTAATGCTGTAAATATTTTTACTAAAAATGAGTTCTCCTAACGTTATACAACGAATTCGTTCTTCTACATCTAAATTATAACCCCTTGGTTTGAGGAACTGCTTACTGCGCTCATATTGATAATATTTTTCTCTTACCAAAACGTATTGACCGCAACATTTGTAATTATACATACACTTCTCATACATATCCTCTGTTTAATGATCTGAACATTTGACAAATTCACGACCTATTTAAATGTCAACTTGGTATTTTTGTTTACAAATTCGAAAATGATATTATTCCATTTTCATTTAACTCTCTCGAAATCAATTTCCGTGAGATTTTTCGATTTTGTTTGTAATTCCTTGCCTTTTAAAAAATGGTTTTGTTTGTGTGTTTGTTAATTTTACACACTAAACCAGTTAGAGACAGTGATTGCGCAGTGGTAAGTAGATGTACCAGTTTCTATTATTAGCATCATACATCATGGATATGTACATACCAGGGGTGTAGCCAGCATTTTGTTGTCGGGGGGCAAAGTCCATCTTTTGTTCCCATTTCACTATCTAAGTGAAGTGGCAATTCGTTCGGTACGGAACGTACAGACAATGTTGGTCTTGCAAAGGGGCTTAGGTGCAAACTGGCGCCATCATTTCCATATATCTAGCTATATATAGTGTTCATAATGACAACGTGTGACCTTTTAAATTAATGTTGACAAATATTAATTATAGGACCATGTTTTATTTGTGTGTTTGTTAATTTTACACACTAAATCATTTAGAGACAGTGATTGCGCAGTGGTAAGTAGATGTACCAGTTTCTATTATTAGTATCATACATCATGGCTATGTACATACCAGGGGTGTAGCCATCATTTTGTTGTCGGGGGGCAAAGTCCATCTTTTGTTTCCATTTCACTATCTAAGTGAAGTGGCAATTCGTTCGGTACGGAACGTACAGACAATGTTGGTTTTACAAAGGGGCTTAGGTGCAAACTGGCGCCATCATTTCCATATATATAGCTAGATAGTGTTCATAGTGACAACGTGTGACCTTTTAAATTAATGTTGACAAATATTAATTATAGAACCATGTAAAGATTAAGAGTTTATTCGTTCCACTTCCCTCTAACATCCCTATTATACTCAGCGTGGAGGTATGGGGGGGAACTCCGTCACAAAACCTTCCCCACCAAAGTGGTGTCGCCAGAAGGGAAGTGAGATACAGCTCCCGTCAGGGAAGTATAGCCTCCCTTTTTTTTTAATTCATCCAGGATTTTTGTATTTATACCCCGACTAAATATATACACGGTTGGATTTGTTTCCATTCGTATTGCCCTATCACATTTTTTAAACCACTATTTTAGTCTCTGTCAGAGAATTAACCTAGCATTTATGTCGGAGAAGTTAGCCTCCCCTTCATGGAAGCTGCACCCATCACCGGGGAACTGATGGTGTCCCTTCGTGTACTACTGTGTAAAATATGAACATATTTAATTCGGAAGTCCTTGATGCATATCCTGATTTTCGGGACCATACTGATCAAATGCCGTCTCGGTTGCATCATTCTGAATTCAATCATTATCAGAACGATACCACATGGCAGAAATACTACCATTTATAGTTTCGTTGTGGCGGAGGGAGGCAGAATATTATGTGGTAATAACAGTTTAGTTATAATATTACCATTTTTCTCCCATTTTATTTTTACCTTCTTCGTCGTCCCAAAAATGTATGTGGGGGAACTCTTCCCTGAAACCCCCTCTGAACCATTCATAGGGACTGTATATGTATTCAGTGGTGTCCTAAGCCACCACTGGCCCATACATTTCAGCGAAAATGGCATAATATGTGACCACTGCCCTATCTTATATTTAACCACCTCTTCTAATGTGCATAATATCAGAGGTAGTTAGTTGTTACATTCATATCCGTCTCGAACATGGTCACCTCTCCAAAATCCGTTATTCTGGTGTCACATTCTGGAATAATATCCCTCAAGATTGACTGGACAGGTAACAAAGATAATAGTAAGAAATAACTCAGAGTTGTGAATCGAGCTGTCGTTAAATTATTAGAACAAGCTTACACTTAATATACTCACGAACATGATTACTGATATTGGTCATTCTTAATATAACAACGGCCCTTAATCTACATAGGTAAAATGTCATCAGGCTATATTTGATGGAAATCCCTATACGATATAACCGTATCTAGCATTATCTCACATCATAATCATTACGCTCTTAGTTCACCGAGGAGGGCATGTGAATCATAAATATTACAAGACATCCTACGTGTATAAAGACTAGTTATGCCTGAAACATCCACCGCTATGTCTCCCATTTACCCCAAGTTAAGATATGTTACTGAATTATTACTGACGATTGTATCTATTAATATATAAATCACCATTAGTATTAGTAAGTCAGGTATTTCATTTGTCTATGTCTAGGACGGTAAGTATTAGAAGAGCCAGTTTGGGAGTTTAGTTAGCCACAAATATATATGTTTTGTATAGGCCTACAATATCCAGGTGACCCGGTGTATAATCAAGGAATTTCAGAGTTAGTTCAAATAGTTTGTGTAGGATAATCTAGATAGTTAAATTCATTATTGAGGGGGTCTATATATGTAGTGCCATTTCATGCGATTCAACATTTTCCTTTACGTGTCGTGCCGACCGATGTTGGCACGCTGGCTGTAGTTTGTGGGATTATTTTTAAAACGGTATTCTCACACTATACCAAAACACATCCCGACATTTGTAGGGGGAATCGTATACTTAAGTATATCGGTATTTGTGAATGTCCGGTTCCCCCCAAAGAGGATGTCATATAATAGGAGCCTATAATATAATTGTATTAGAGATTATGCGGTTTATCTCCAATGCTTTTTATTGTATATACCAATGTTTGAAGGGTGTCGCAGTAAAACGCGATAAAGGTATTTTTGCATTTGTTTGCGAAAACCTCTTTTTATCAATAATTATGTAACAATATGGCTGGAGTAGGCCTATATGCAATAAGTGCATTGACTTAATGTGCAACATAAGCTTATATGCTAACGTACAGTATAAAACACCACACTTTTGCTTTGTATCGAGTATTAAACTGGTTAAATATATTTAAAACATCCCACAAATATATATCGCTTTCATAGAGCTATATAGTGTCAGTCTGCATTAGTTTTAAATAAATTATACATTATACCTCCAAATGTTACTTACACAAAGTGAAGCTGTAACTTACAGACCACCGGGCTACATCCACTTTAGATGTATGTTTGGGGTTAACTATTAAATAACCCCTAGATCATTGTCACATTTACTTGCCACCATCAGCCTTAAAATGAACCAAAATGTGTTTTTCGATTACACGAAAACCGATTCACATAAATTGAAATTTTCTACGCTTATCATGTTGTCCCAAAAGATGTGTTTCAACTGGCATGTATAATTGTTCCAGAATAACTTTCCTTTTCGAATAAATCGGAATTATGTGAAATTTGTTCCAATTAAACCCGTCTATATGACGGGTGCAGTCAAACAATTATATCTAACAACAACATTTACTGTGTACAGTTAAACAGCAATGAATATTACAAAAGCGAGTTGCTTACGTCAGGCCTGATATGCTAGACAATCTCTGTTTACGTTTACCTCCACTGTGCATTTCACCGTCAAACAAATCATACCTCTTGGTCATCTATAGTAGCTCATAGAAGACTATCTTTCTTCGGACATGTCTCTAGACTTCATGATGATGCCCTAGCAAAACTTGCACTGGGAGAACATTGACAATTTTGAAGATGCAACGAACCTTCCGTAAGATTGAATTGGGTGGAGGGACATTATTATTGAGAATCTTTAATAGACAAGTGCTCAACCTACTAATATATACATACTGGATTTTTTTAGTGACGGCACGTCACATCCATAAGCTATATACCCGGTATTGTAGGGTATATACCTCACATTTCTAGCGATGAAAGAATACTATTATATTCAGGTGTGTTCAATGTATATACTTACTGGTGGTGAAGCAAGATCTGATGTGTCAGTTTTTACGTTTTCTGATTTGTCATCTCCTGATGGTGGTAGTTTCGTTATATTGCAAGGTCGAATATGTTGTTCTTCCTCATTTATTGGTTTTGCATCTGGCTCGTTTAGTCTCGGAATTCCTTTGGATGTAGTAACGTCTTAGAGAAGTAAGAAAATATATACCAGTATGTTATGTTATAGTTACCACATACATATTAATACAATTACCATGGGGCAAACGTTATCTGGTGAAGATAATTATACTTTAGTGCATTGTTACCCCAAAAGTTAATATTTAAGAGGTCGTGTGTGGACCAACCACCATAAAAGCAGAGTAAAGTCGATTTGGTGGAAAGAAGTGGGTTATCTGTATTTGGGGATTCTACTCTTCCAGATCTTTTACAGAATATATAATTTGTGCAGGTTTGGGGTTAACGAAACAGTGTCACATCAATCACAAGATGATAACATGTCGATACATGTTAAAAAGTGTCAAAATTATGGTATGAGGAATTAAATTGATGTTATGCTCCATAATATTCACCCCCATGTATACCAGACAGTTGTACCACATGCAAATTAGACAATCCGATCAGTGGTCGATTTGATGCCAAGACCCATGATAGAGACCACCAGACGTATTGATTTCAACTCATCTAGCCCATGCACGAGTCAAACCTTTTCAAAATGAACTATTGTCTCTCCATACGTCCGTGATTTCTAACAAGGCGTGAAGAAGAATAAATCAATTGACTCCTATACTTCATTGACCAGAGCTCTCAACCTACCTCTATCCATAACCCCGATCCTTCAATCAACGTCCCCACAAGCTTTCCTAAGATCTCCACTACCCATATTACCAACCTCCACTGGCGACATCACCATTTTCGTAAGTCGCCCTCCATCCATGTGCTTTATAAGCTCAGGCCACATCATCCGTCCCCTTATCACCATCTCTTCGAGACTTTTCGTCAACCATGTACCGCCTTGGTATCCTCTAGTCGTCTCCATTCCATTCCAAAGTTTAACCCCCGCGATCCTTCTTATACAGTTATTTTCACATACTTGATTATCACAACTATCACTCAGCTCTGTTTAATATCATTGCATACTAGGGTTATACCCAACTCTTCACGCTGCAATTCCACTGACAAGACCTCCGTCTTATGTAGGTTCATTGATAACACATGTCTCTCAAATAAATTATTCCACTCTACCAATTCCTGAAAATCCTGCTTTATTCCCATAACTACTGCCATATCGTCAGCGTAAAAGAGCTGTTGTGGGACGTTATTAGTACTAACTTTCCTACTAATCACTTCCTTACCACAATGAAAAGTAAGTGGACCAGGGATACTACACTGTTTGATCCCAATAGTTACGGCAAAATTCATATATCACCGAACCTTCCAAACGTTACCTTTTGTACCACCATAGATCTCCGACACCATCCAGATTTCCATATCAACGCAGATATACATGCAACTAATTCCCTATAGGTATAATATGCATTGGCCTTATTCAAAACCACATAACGCAAAGCTGTGACTTTCAGCTGATCTTCCACCAACTGTCTAAGTTATAAAAGACAATCACTTGTTCCTCTACTACTACGAAACTCCCGATGATCTTTTGCAATCTCCATTTAAACCATTATCCTAATTCTTCAATCCATTTATCCCCTTTTCAGAAACTTAAATACTTGCCCCAAAAATGTGAGACCCGATACTTTCCAGGGGCATCAATATCCCCCTTCGCTTCCAAATAGGCACACCCAAACCAGTCTGCCTGTAACTAGCAATACTAACATCCTTCGAACACACGTTAAGCAAACTCCCTAGCAAAGTCACTCCCGCCTCCACTGTCATAATACTATTTTACACCCATGCTTCGTCCAAACCCACAACCATATCCCTATGCATCCTTCCTCAGAGCCCAATTCACTTCCAAGTCTGAAGTCACCTCCATCTCAACTATACCCATCACCGAACTAGATTGATGCAGATCAACACACCTTCCCTGTAGTAGAGCTTCCTGAAGTAATTTTCCCATACCCGAATTACCTCGTTCTTGATAGTGATCAGACCATACCACCCTGTTCCTTGACCAATCTGCGTCCATTTAGTATATACGCCCTCTTTCGTCTTATCACTGGACATTTACAAATAAGGTTTCTTCCAGCATCTTCATCCAGCTGCTTATAAATGCTCTCTTCCATATCACTACTTACCCTTTATAGTATCATTCTATAGTTTCTTTTTTTTCTGCCGATACAGGTGCATGACGTAGAGCTAAACAATGTTGCACCCACCTATCACTGGTATCTTATCTAACTGCTTACATACCTCCTTCTTCTCGTCAACTTCCTGTGTCCACCACATTTGACTTTTAATCCATGATCACATGTTTGACCGTTGTTCTTACAATTGCTCTGCCACACCTACAAAAACTAACTTAAAACGGCATCATCCTTCCTCTACACTCCCTACCTGCTCATGTATATCACCGAAGCTACGTGTTACCCTTTCGCTATACTATTAGGGCACCCGACTCCTATATAAACATCATTTAATAACTTCTGAGCCCAAGTCCGTCGCTGTTCAACCCTTCTGTATAATCGAATTGCAATAGCGAGGGATTAATGCTGCCGGGTATTACAATCCTTAACATTATCTTACGTGGGTTATTTTGGGATCTGCTAGTCCGGGGATATATTACCCCTACCCCCACACATAGGACACCAGCCAATGGACACCCGAATGATTTTAAACTTATGGAGCCTATATAAAAATATGTTCTACACAAGATGACGAGAAAAATCCTAGCCTAAACTTTTGTAATTATCATCTAATTAAACAGTTAATATGTAAATTTCACATTTTTTAAAATATAAAACCTGAAGTTAACTATAACAGCTAGCCTAAAATCAAATGTAACTTCATTATAATCTTGAATAGAGATACCTGGAAGGCATACGCGATGCTATAAGTGTAGTTCGGGAGTGGTATGTAAAGAAAATTGGTTTTATTGTGAAGTTTTAGCATTTTCTTTTGTATTTCATTAAAAAAATATTTTTTGTATTTCCTATGTATTCTATTGTTTTTCTTCCTATATTTTATATTGTTTTAGTTTCTTTTATATTTTATTATTCGAGACGAAAGGCTTTTTCCCTGATAACAAGTCCATACTTACACAATGCACTAGATGTCAACCAATTTACAAATAACAGTCTTGCATTCATATGGGTTATAGTGTATAAGCATATGCAATAATTGCTATTTTTTAAAACATACCCTTTTAAAATTAATGTGATGACTACATAAAATGTCCGATTGCAATGGCAATGGTGTCAAAATATTTACAATACATGAAAGGAAAAAGTCGTAGAAGGAAAATTCCATACTTGAAGCCGTTGCGGTTCACAAATAATAATGTCGAGGGCGTCATTATGTGTCCCCCCCATGTAAAATACAGTTACCGTGCTGTTACGAATGTATACCTCTACCAATTATCTGCCGTCGGTATTTCTCGTCCCCAACCCAAAATTCCCCAGGAATACAGAATATTATATACCCTCTTACACCTGACCCATCATCCATTCAGCGCAGCATCCTTAAAGACCAACTTATCTGCTTATATCCTATCAGTTTATACTGTGTGATGGATGTTGAGCATGATATTATGTGGATTGTGTCTTTATCCGTTCTTACCAAACTTACCGTACCGGTATACTTTTCGAAAATGGTATTATTCCAGGCCTGGGACACAACCCGGTTACTAGCATGAAGAAAGGCACAGAGCGAGAGTGGTATTATCTTATTCAGCAACAGCGAGGCCTATAATTGACATTAAATCACAATTGTAGACATTCACGGCAAGGTTAATATTGAAAGTGCATATTTATAAATTACCCACACTGGTATACGAACTTGTTAATTGCACGAATATGCCCCACTATTCATAAATAGTATTCAACATATTACATACAATATCTCTAAATGTGAATGGTAGAAACATTCACATGGAACTACATAATACGGCCACTTTACTTAGTTCAAGTACTCACACGTAGATAGAAAACACTTATACAGTGAAGAATGGTACACCTTTAATTTGGATCCAATTTATATATATATATATAGAGAGAGAGAGGGGTATATGTGTCTATAATGCGACACTCTAGCTTGTAATGTGCTACGTATTACCCAAACTAATAGCATATATATTGATATCACTAGTGCATTAAATAAATACACAAATATTAATGATTAGACTTTGTGTTGTGCAATTGTATGTATTATATTGGTATCCCATTTTCTGTAGTTTCTATTTAGCAGTACATAAAGTGATTACCGTGACGCCTACTATCCAAAGTCCGTGTGATGCAAACGGTACTTCAGGTGTACAAATCGGTTAAATAAATACACAAATATGAATGGTTACACTTTTGTTGTGTAATTGTATGTATTATATTGGTATCTCATTTTCAATAGTTTCTATTTAGCAGGAAGGTTAGTACTAAGAACGTCCTGCAAAAGGTTCTATATGCGGACGACCTGGCAGTAGTTATGGAAAGCAATCAGGAGTTACAGGAGGTTTTGGTGGAGCGAAATGATTTAGTTGAGAGGTATGAGCTGTGTCTTAGCTTGGATAAGACAGAGGTCTTGCCAGTGGGTACGCAGCGACGGAAGTTGGGTATAACTCTAGCAGGCCAAGGGATTAATCAGAGGGATGTTTTACATACCTGGGGGACCTTGACGATTGAGATGGGGGAACTGTGTTGAAAGGGATTTTCGGCGCGATGGGGGTAATATCTGGTGACGGACGTTCTGATGGGGAGGTGTGGAAAGGGATTCAATCCGGGGATCTGGTCTGGATGAATGCATAGAGGGGTTTATGAAAGAAATTAAAAGGGACAGTTTTGGAAACATGTGTTATTCTAGCATGTATCTACGGGCTTGAAACTGTGGCCCAGCAACAACGTCTTAAATTGTGTGAAAATAACTGAATGAGTTAAGCGGTTGCAGATGATCACATTGGTTGATATATGGGAGGCGATAGCGATGACTAGGCAGTCTTACGGAGAGGATGATTTGGGGGTATGGGGTTGGCTGGACATGTGTAACATATGGATGAAGGGCGGCTTCGCAAAATGACGATGTCACGCATGGAGGCTGTGAGAAGGGGTAGGGGGTAGTCGCGATTGAGATAGAAGCACTGCGTTGAAATGGATTTTAGGCGCGATGAGGGGTGAATATTGGAGGGCCGTGGATTTGTACTGAGCGAGGAGGAGAGCTTTGGCAAATGATGCGGCTTTTAGTTATGAGTATTCTTCCTCATCCCTTACCAGCGATCCACGAGGTAGAGAGAGACCAGTTCGGTAGGTCCTGCAATTAATTAATCATACGCGACTGGTGTGATTTGTGTCGCTTATATTTCCATATGTATGCATGTACCATTGTAAGATAAATAAACATACTTTACTGGCCTTTCAAATTTCATTTACACCAGTTATACAATCTATTTCCAGCTATGCATATTTAACATTTATTTGTAATGCATTAACCCCATAAACCACACCAATAATACACACCAAGACATATTATAAGCATATATATTGGCATATATATATATGCATACAATATGTTGCCATATCCGATTGAGGTATTGTTGTATACACATTCAATTGCATAACTTCAACGTCATACAGCGGCACAATGTATCATAATTCACGGAAGTGAGTTTGAATCACGGCTTCCGTAAAACTGTATACGTTTTTTAGATAAAAACATGTCTGCGTGTAAATATTAATATAATTGTACAATCATGTCCTCTGACCTAGGTATAATAAAGACCGTCATTCACATGTCCGTTTGTTCATACCGTGCCAAAGACGCTGTTTGATGGCAGGCGTGTAATGTAATATTTTGACGATATGCGTGCTAAGAAGCTCAGTGCGTACTCGGCGACAAGCTACAGTTTCCCCAATAATAATAATAATAATAATAATAATAATGATTATTTATATAGCGCTTTTCCTGGATAGGACCAAAAGTCACACCTTAAAGCGCTTCACAACGTTTATTTTTTAAAATTTATTTTTATATACATTTTAAATTAATGTACACATGTACATAATCAATGTTCATGAAAATTAAAAATGTATTAATCATAATGAAGTGTGAAAAGATGTTAAGATACTTCTTAAAATGGACCAATGTGTCACATGATTTGACACTATCTGTCAATATGTTTAAGATGTACACTGTAACATCATTCTATAGGCAAACTTGCATTATAGCCACATTTTAAAACAACCAGGTTAGAATGACCAGGATCGGGATCATATAACGTGCATACATATCCTGGCTAAAATAATAACATATTTCTGGTTAAAGATTGACACTTTCTGGTAAATAATGTTTCAATTCAACCAGAATGCGTTGATTGTCCTGAATCAGATTTTGAGAAAAAAAATGGCGGAAATTGGATTAAGTTATAGTTTTGTCAAAGATCAGATAAATTAGGGCGCTGTTCAAAATATCATATTAATGTGTAGTAAATCTGCCTCCATTAATTAGACAAAGTTATTTTTTTATCAACAATAATTCCATGATATGCAGTGTTATTGAAGTTGAAAATTCGTGACCATTATACTTGCAATTATCATTTAAGAAATTAAAATCATTGGACAACATTATTGGATGTAACTTTAAACCAGAATATCCTCCAAACATCATAACTTTATGATTGTAGTATCAAAATAAAGGTAGCAAACCCATATTCAATATTCAACACATACAACCTTCCAGTTTGATTGCGAATCCACGGAATTTATTCCATTAATGATTTCGAAGCTAATCTAAGTCAGTTAAAAAATATTCCTTCACCACCCTAATTCTTTTATAAAGTGATTTAGTGTAATTCATGAATGGAAGCACAGATCGAATGCTTTGGGAAATACGGTATTAAAGCCATTACATACCACGTCCCAAAGTGATGCATAGTTGCATGGGACTCGAACAAATCAACCGAACCCATTCCTGGAGGGCACCGGTTTAACTCGGCTCATTCATAATCTTGGGGTTTAAAAGCGTCGTTCTCGGAATGTTGTCCTATAGATTCTTGTCGTGGATAGTTGACCATGTTCCAATCATTTACACTGGACATAAAGCCAGAAGGCAACATGCGTCATTTTATCGTCTTTGGTATGACTCGACCTCCAGGTCACAAGATATAAATAGCAACTGCATACAAATATGACCCAATAACCTATCCAATTGTCTTATATGATCGACAAACTTCAGTCAATCAACATGCCAATGAGTAGGGGATCGATGACGTCATAATCAGACTTATTTCAAGTCAGTTTCCTTCAAACTGGCAGCCTCCATGTATCGAGACAAATCCATATTTTGAAAAGTTCAAACATCCGTATTTTGACAAGTTTAAGGCCGA
>JAODAI010164302.1:0-10868 GCA_027575025.1 Scotoplanes globosa | reverse complement strand
CCAATTCGGTGGTCGCTTAACGTCGTAAAATTAAATAAGCCTTCAAGGCCAGTTATTATTATTATTATTATTATTATTACCAGTAGGTGGATAACGTTGAATATTACATATTACAAAAACTGGCAATATATAATAATATTTAAAATGCTACGATATCCCGTTTCACAACCAAAAATGTTTAATCTACGTAGACTACATAATCCTCGAAGAATGTATTAATGTCGAAACATAGTCATTACTATTGGTTCATATTTTGGGGAAATTGAAGAATTGACCAACCTCAGGCCCGCCATGAATTCGGTACTTATATTTCGATATATAAAATGCGCCTCATTTTAATACTACATTTTTTGATATTTTTTACAGATGATAATTCACTTTATCATACAGGGGGGGGCAATGAGATGGCAGACTAGTGAGACGGGGGACTATAGAGACGAGGGAACAATGAGACGGGGACTAGAAAGCGGACACCATGTACACTACGTCAAAACCATAGTGTGTTTGTGACAAAGATTTGACTACTGCATGAATATTTGTTTCACTATGATATGTACATAAGTTTGTATACAATTTACAATTATTATATCTGAAAACTCATATATTCCAAGTAACAAAATGTACCGCTACATATTATATTTTCGAAGAATATACCTAGCTTAGTAATGTAACTTCAGCGGTATGAATTTAATACATTAATATATATATAGGCGTATTATTAAAAGCCATTTTTACCAAAAATAGGCCACATTTGTGTAAAATAGTTCGACCAGACATGAATGGTTTTGTTCCACCATATACAGATATATGGAACTTGATCATATAAATACAGTAGACAATTTGAAAAACTATTATATGTATATAATATTCCATTAATATTTTTTAATCACGCCCTCACTGTGATATAAATACCCATCCCGTAATCAAGTCTTTGTCGTGAACAAAGCATTATTTTCACATAGTGTCCATTGTGAAATAATACTTGAATGTAGTAACGCAAAGTATATTCGATTTTCAATTAATACATGTACATAATTGTACATATACATTTGACCGGTGTTCAGATGGCTGTTGACCGCTTAGGGGAAGGTGGTGGTAAGTATGACCCTCTCACCAACATGTCAGTTTTTCGCCGATGGTAACTGTTGGCTGCCAGGCTGCCACGTAACCGCCGACGACCCGCCGGCGGCCTGTCCATTGGATAAGATACACGTGACTTTATGTTCAGGGTATTTTTGGTAGGCACGGTGGGTATAGTGGATATACAATATATATATTTTTTAAGCTTTCATTTTTCATTTGTTTATTTCCAGTATAAATATACATATCTATAAATAGAAATTTAAAATTTATGATACACATTAATCACATACAAAATAAGAAAGTGGTTATCCCGAATTAACAAAATATAAACATATACATAAGCCTGAACTAAGCAATGTTACACTTAACGGGTAATACAAAATTACATTTAAATATTTGTAATAAATTATTATTAACATTAGTATACGCCTACACAACTTTAAAAGCAATTTTAATATCACAATAATGTTTTCAAAAGTATCGGATTGTATAATATATATTGCAGCCTGATTTAATTCCCAAGTTATATGAAGTAGTTTTTAAGAGACAATATTTCATTGTGCAATGGATGATTTTCATTTTTATGAATATTTGTAGCAATTATAATACAGTATTTCAAGGCACCATCATTAACTTTTAATAAAATATACTCTTTTCATAATTCCGGATACGTGGGTTGTATAATTCAAGTCATTGTCAATAGAAACGACCTATATATATTGGGATTGGCATGTTCTCTGGACAAGGGAGTCTTGAATCACTACATTTTCTGCGTTTGATGTAAGAAGACCGGAATTCTTATTATTGGTATTTGCAAAAATAATTTCCCCCTTATTTCTTTGAATGTAGAAGAATATTCTTTGCTTGACACAAATTAACTGTATCTGTAGTGAATTCTTGATAATTTGATAGGTCATGATGAATGTGGGTGCGTTTTTAAATAGTGCACGAAATAGCTGTGTCATCTACATAATTATTTAGTAAGAGGAAAATTTTAGTTGTATTTAATTTGATTTGATCGATATATATATAGTAAATAGAAGGGCGGCAGCAAGTGGAACATCGACATTAATGGTTTATTGTTGGGATAACTATTTAGTTAGCTTAGTTTGGCTTGACCAATCTTTCATACAATCGTCAAAACAACGTATTAACCATGGTTCATGCACAAAATTACAGAGGTAATGCATTGGCAAATTAAGGGTAACCGTATTAAAAACAGTGGATAAATCTAGAATAATAACCTTAAACATAGTATCGTATTAATTCAATCCAGAGACGATTGTATGTAGCAATGTAAGTATAGCACCAGTGTAGGAAAATCCCATATTATATGCAAATTGACAATTGTCTCCATTTTTTTAATAGCCCTTGATATAAATGGTGTTATTAGTTTTTCGATACTGTTGAAACAAATCCTGGTTGGTCTATAATCATTAACTGAAGTTGCATGGGTTTTATTTCTTTGGAATTGGAACTGTTAAAGCATTTTTACATATATGGGGAAATGTACCTGTTTACCTACTTTCATTGAACATTGTTGTATATATATTACATATTTCATTGACACATAGCTTAACAATCCACCATGGTAAGTAATCTGATTCACAGGCAACGCCTTGTATAACTCCTCTAAATAATGTCTCAACATCATTATCATTAATTTGAAACATCGCTTCGCTGTGATCATAGGCTAAAATGAAAGATTTGTCTATAATAATGGCGTCACTAAAATATCCAAAATAAATACTCAAGTCATTTCCAAAGTTTTGATCAATGCAATGGTTGTTTAACTGCTCTGGTTCCCGGATTGTTCTCAACAGTTTACTATAGTATATGTTCTAAGTTCCCTAACTACTTTACTTATATTAGCATGGACTCGTTTCTTTATATATCGTTGTACTTTATTTCGCTTCGATTTGTCTCCTACTTCATTGACGTGTTCTTTTCTGTCTCCAACTGTTTCATTATCCGTTGGAAGCCTTTTTATTATTTGCATTAATAGAGTTATTAAAGATATCAGGAAGTACATACGTAATAGATAATAGCTAAGTTACATTTTTAAAGCTAACTTTTCCATACATTATATGTTTTAAAATAATTTCATTTTGATATTTTTAAAATCCATATTAATTAATAACACTGTTGATTGATTCTAAAATCCTTTTTTATTTTTTCAATCTAGATTTGACTAAGATGGAGTGTCCAATGAACGGCACTTCTTTTGATCTCCTCACCGATGGACATGCATACAACATGACAAACCAAACTGACCAATCAGCCACCACGCCGATCCCAAATTTTACCAACGGTTGGACCTTGGAGAACTTTATGTATTTTCGATTGATGTTGAAGATCCGAATGGGTATAAGCTGCATAGCCTTACTAGCAAATACGATCGTATTACTTGAGCAAATACGAATTAAGAGCTTTCTAAAAACACACTTTGTATTTGCTTTTGTGTTGACCATAGCTGAAATTTGTTATTCCATTTCTGTATTACTGGAAACTTGGGCTTTTCACGAGAGAAAATTCCCCATTCCTGCTGTGTATGGAATGATGGCTTTGGTAGCACACAGTCAGTCCTACATAGCCATCAATGCGGTTGCATTTGATCGTTACTTGGCACTTTGTGCTATTCCTCTAAAGTATAATTATGCAGTCACAATGAAGAAATATTTTATTGCGATCATAGTAATGGTCGCAATTAATGCTACCTACGGTGTCACATTCTTCCTGATTGCCCCTCTACATGAAAGTTCCGTTCACGCCATTCGTACCTTCGTTGTTAACACATCTCAAATGTGCGTAACCATCGTCATCTATATCCTGGTGTGTCTCTCCCTCTCTCGCTCCTACAAAAAGATTGCGCTCTCGTCCGAAATAAAAATGCGACGCGTTCGACAAACACAGAGGATTATGTTTGCTTTCGCGGCCATCGTTGCCACTAACGCCGTGTGTGTGATGCCTCAACGTTTCTTTGGACTTTACATATTTGTACAACCCCTGAACAAGCGTTACAACCTGTTTCAGAACGTGATCTATGGTAATTGGTTTTACAACCTTCAGACATTCAATTCAATCCTTAACCCATTGATTTACTGGAGACAAGTTTTGTCCAAAGGGAGAAAAATCTCATGTGTTGATCGATGTAAGGGCAAAGCAAGTAGGAATACTACACGGCCCAGTAATATTAGTGCTAACGTGGGGAGGGATGACGGTGCGTCAAAACAGATTTCCCAAAACACTTCGACGGGTGAGACTGCCATGTAAGTGTGTATGTTAAATAACTTAGTCATAGCTGAAAATAGTATTCACACATGGTCGGATATGACGACTTTTACTTCAAAACAGTGTATATTGACATTTGGGACTGCAGAAAACGGCGGTACAGATTATATTAATCGGATGTAGTGAATCGCCAATGAATTATTTAAGGACTTACTGTGGCCTCCAGTTGGTGCACAAATTCGTTTAATACTTTATGTCTAACTGTGGGGGATATATTTCCCCTAAGATTTGTGTCAATGTATACCCGAATGACTTTAAACTTTTGTATAGAAAAACTATAAAAAACTATATAGCATTTTTTACATTTTTATATAAGCCCCCAACTTATCTCAAATATAACTTAATAGACAATGTAACTTCATTATAATCTAGAATAAAGATACATGGGAGGCATACATAATATGAATATATTTCGGGAATGGTATGTAAAGAAAATGGTTTTATTGTGATATAATTAGTATTTTCATTGTATTCAATGTATTTTTGTGATTTTCAGTAATTTGTATAGTTTGTTGCATATTATGTCAGTTCAATTAAAAAAAAAATATGTTTCAACCAAGTACACATCGTTAACCGTAATATGGAAAGTAAAATAAAAGTTTTACACATATGAGGTTATTGTGAAATACAATGCAGTTATTTAACTAATATAAAATGTACAGAAGTTATAAATCTTAACAAAAAAATATGACCACGGCTTGAATATGTATGGATTATATGGTTGATTGTTAAAAATATATATTGTTTGAACAGAAAGGCTTTGTATCTGCAAGTTCAGACTTACAAAACATAATGTCAATGCATTTACAAATAGCAGTAATAAATCACATATAATCTGCATGTTTTCACAGTTTTTTTGTGTTCAAACATATGCAATAATTGCACATTTCTAAAATATAACATGTTATATTCATATGACAGGAGTCGAGATAGCCCAGTGGTAAGAGCAAGGACTCGTGATTGTGAGATCGCGAGTTCGAATCCAAGCGCTACTGCTGGTTGTCTCGGCGTGTATCATTGAGCAAGGTACTTTGTATCGATTGCTCTGTAGCCACCTTGGTCCACCGAGGACAATAGGTTGACGTCAGGAAGGGCATCCGATCACTAAGGGCTATAGCCGCTTCATAAAGCCCTTGCGTAAGTAAGGCACCGTCTAAGCCCCGCAAGGGGAGTGACGAGACGTTAAACAACTTAATTCATATGACACATATATAGATGGTGCCAATATGTGCTGAGACAATGACAGAAAAGTCATATAAGGACATTTGCATACCCCAAATGGTTGAAAATTAAGAGTAAAATATAAATGGATATCTTAAAAGCCACCTGTCCCATGTAAAACAGCGTTAAAGGCGACTGACGATGATATACAAACTGCTCAATGGATTAACCCTAACTTATTTGACATACTGTCAGTATACGTCAAGTGCCTATGGCCACGTACTACGCGGTGAACTGTATTGGTGATTCCATCCCTCAACATATAGCCGATAGGAAGTTCAATAGCCAATACATGTTTTTCAATCAATGTATGGGTTAATGACATTCTCCATAAATAGTAATAATTCATTGTGGCACCAAAAACAACTGATCGATGACAATCAGGCGCGGATATAGGAATTTTCGCGGGGAGGGTCCGTGATATTCACTGATTCGTTGATTCCACTGATCTGTGTAATACACTATCTAAGCGGAGCGCTACCGTGGATGGCGCGGAGCGTATAAGATTTTTTTGAAAACTTAAGTGTCCTTAGATGCTATCTGGTGCAACATTTTCTGCAATTTAAGGTCAACTTTGTATCACAAATGTTGTACCTTTTTTATTTGTATTATCTACTAAAAATAAAAGTGGAACATGAGATATAATGAATCTCTCAAATAATCTGAAAGAAATACAATGACAAACAGGCATACGTTGACTAACAATGACCGATTTTACTTTCAAAAACAACAAACCAATCAGTGGTATTCTTGCAATTATTTAGTGATCGCCAGCATGTGCATGGCCACGTGGGGGGGGGGGGTATTTTATACTTTACTTAGTGGGGGTAAATTGTTAAATTAGCCACAATGTGAGCAACCATTGTACCAAATTTCGGTGTATTCGCGCGACGAATGGAATAAAATACTGTATACCAATTATATTTACTTTTATTTCCGTAGCTGTTCATAACCTGATAATTTGTCGTCGTTTTGTAGTATGTCATAATGTGATTGTGATATGTGATGCACCGCGGCATATCTGGCAGGTGCTACGTCGCCGCATTCTTCGTTTTTAGATATGGTTTTCCTTCAACATAAACCACTTGTGCAATGGAATATGACATACTATCGCCCGTCGGGGAATATTATTCAATTCGTCGGGATTTTTTTTTTATATCATAGCTTATTTGTTCCCAGTGTATCAACGGCGATAGTATATGAGCCGCAGCAAGCGTGTGATGCACCAGTTAGATATTGGGAAGTTCCTTTTTATGGCAGCATGGAATGTTGTTTGTGATTGGAATGGCTTACCAGAGTCGTTGGTTTGCAAGGATATTGGCAATGCCTTTACTAATGGTATTGGTGGGTATTTGTGTGACTGTGGTATATGGCGTTGGATGTTCCGACTGGCTGATGGGGGTTCAGGATCATATTGTGAAGACTATGCCAATATTGATCCCTTCTTAATTAACTTGACATAACTTAGAGCCACAGTAATGTGGTCATCATAAGTCAAACGCTGATATATTCTGGTCTAACCGGTCAGACCCGAGAGGGGTTGCCCAACCTTTTCTCAAATGCGGGAGTAATCACGGACTACTACTATAATACTAGCTAGCCGTGACGTAACGTTAGAACATCAGCCTGTAAGTCGATGATGTTTATACTCCAGTGGCTATAATTATGTAGTATACCAAAACCTTTGGTGGCTCATATAACGTAGGACCAAGGTGTTATTTCACAAACAGTTCGTAAATGACACTTACGAATAGTAGATCTGCGTAACTGTGACGATAGACGTTAACTTTAAAAACATTCGTATTTCTATGTCACAAAGCCAAATCATTATTAACTATGACTGAAATCGTACATAACTTTACGTCTGATCGGGAGTATGCGTAAGTACATACTTTACTTTGTTTGCCTTTTACAATTTTTACTAATTTGTCTATAACACAAGTTTCGAAGACGGTGCTATAAATCGCAGTGCTAAAATTAATATTAAATATACTCAAGAAATCGATATCTAAATTCATGCCAATGTTGGAGAAGACTGGGCTGAGTAAACGGTCCGAAACTGAAATTTCAAAATGGTCAAAACAAAATAACACCCATATTTCTATGTTAATAGCCTACTGACAAAGTTTAAAATCATTCTTAAATAAAACTTTCTAAGTTACGAAGTTTAATAGTTACAAGAATGGTATATTCTTCTTAAATACTTACGAAGATTAAACTTAAGCAGATTTGTATAGTTCCTATTTAACAAAGATTATTTACGAAACTTCGTAAGTTTCATCTTTGTAGATATTTAAGAAGAATGATCGTGCTTAACTACCAAACGATTAAACTTCGCAAACTGCGAAGTTTGATTTAAGAACGATTTAAACTTTGTGAGTCGGCTATTAACATGCTAATGTGGGTATTATTTTGTTTTCACCATTATCAGTTAAATACTCACAGTTTCGGACCGTTTATTCTGCCCAGTGTTCTACAATATTATATATTACATAATTATATATCGATTGCTTGACTATATTTAAAATTAATTTTAACACTGCGATTTATAGAGCCTTGTGTTTTTGTCAAATTAATCAAAAAAAACACTACCTTTAATTTAAGTCTTCCGATCAGACAGTAATATTACGGACGATTTCAGCCAGAGTTACGATTTCAGCCAGAGTTAACGGCGAGTTGGTTTTGTAACATATGATATATAACATACGGATCTTCTTAAAGATAAGGTCTATTTTCGAAGTTACGCACTTCAATTCTTCTTAGTTTTTAAATATTCGTAACTTTTGTGAAATAGCACTTGGACATAACCAATCAATCAAGAAGCAAGTATGGATCCTGAATAGTGAACTCAGCTGCCACATGGGTAGGTTGCGAACCACTTGGAACTGGGCCATAGCAAATACTTTTGCCTTCTGTCTTGATGTTCGGTGTATGAGATTGGAAACTGCCAGGGTCCTATTTCACTAAGATTATTTGCGAATCTGAGTGCGTAAGCTTAATCTTCATAGGTATTGAAGAAGAATTGATCCTTCTTAATTACCGAACGATTAAACTTTGTAACTTGTGAAGTTTGACTTAATGATGATTTTAAACTTCATAAGTCGGCAATTAATATGCAAATGTTGGTATATTTTGTTTTGGCCATTATGAAATACTCACAGTTTCGGACCGGTTACTCCTCCCAGTCTTCCCCAATGTTCACAGGGATTTAGATATCGATTGCTCTACTATATTTAATATTAATTTTAGCGCTGCGATTTATAGTGCCGTCCTCGAAACTTATGTTTTAGATAAATTAGTAAAAAAGAACACGAATTTACGCATACTCCCGATCAGACGTAAAGTTAAGTACGATTTCAGCCAGAGTTAATAACGATTTGGGTTACGGACGTAGACATATATACGAATATTCTTAAAGATAAGGTCATCGTCAAAGTTACGCAGATCTAGTCTTCGTAAGTCCCATTTACGAATGTTTCTAACTTTTGTGAAATAGGACCCTGGTGATTAACACAGTGACCCTTGACTTCGAAGAAAACATCCGAGGACGACACTGTTTCAGTTTTGCTCAAAATATGTTTCACATCCTCCTCAGTCACTAAATGAAAAGTAAAACAAAATTGATGTGAATTATAATTACCACTAATTATAATGACCACTAATAAGAGGATAAATAAAAAAATATGAGTAGAGTTGCAATTTTGTCCTTGCAAAATATACTAAATTTGTCAGCTATATTATGTTGTTTAACAAGACAAGTGGAAGATTTAGTAGCAGTTTTGATAAAACCATTATTATTATTAAATTAAATTCGCAATTATCCTAGAGAAATATAACTCAGTAACATGTAAGAATATAAGAAAACATACACTAAACTATAATGATTTATTTCAAGCTTTTTCACCATGATCAACTTTATTTAGAAGTGATGAAATTGATCTTCATAATCTTTATATATATAGCCGTTCACTTTTCTATTTAGGCCTACTGGTTTTGCTGGCTCTATATGACATTTTGTTATTAAACAGGGTCATTTGTGTCTGTTGTTTCCCAATAACTTAGTATTTTTTTCGGTAGTATGTTGTTTTGTTTGATATATTGGGTGACTCTATATAATCTTCAGATTTGCTGAAGAGGGTCAGAACATATTGCATACTCATTCAGTTATTATGTTCAAAATATAATCGTGTCTTTGTACATGTTGTTATGGCCTTTTTCTACTGTTGTTTTTCCTTGCTCTAAATGGATCTATATGGAGTTAATTTGTAAACAGATCAAACAAAATTGTTCTCGTTACTTAGCATCATTTTCGCTTTATGCCTGATGTTTTGACTTGCATAGGACTTACGCCAACAATTTAAGTCAATTAAAATTATGTGATCCTTTAATTATAAATTTGCTTATAAATATTTATGTAAATGATACGCACTCCAAATATATAATATGTTATTAGAAAGTTCAATAAAGGATATTAAAAAAGGAACGGTATCGCCAGACAAAATTAAATTAACAATTCGAATAATTACAGGTAAAAGAACATTATAACAAGTTTAAACAAGATCAGCAATTTTGCTCAAAATATGTTTCACATCTTCCTCAGTCACTAAATGAAAAGTAAAGCAATTTTGATGTGAATTCTAATTGCCACTAATTAGAATGACCACTAATAAGAGGATACATAGGAAATTATGAGCATAGTCGCAATTTTGTCCTTGCAAAATTTACTAAATTTGTTAGCTATATTATGTTGTTTAACAAGACAAGTGGAAGATTTAGTAGCAGTTTTGATTAAACCAATATTATTATTAAAGAGTTTACAGTGGTTCTTGGCATTGTTTGCGATTTTATCACGAAAAAGTCTCGCTTAAGCGTAGTAATAAGGTTTCTCACAATATGACAGTATATGGTCAAGCATCATTTATTTATGCACAGCAAGTTTAGTCTTTCTCCACTTACGTTCAGCACACAGCCTTTGCCTTTTAGCATTTAACATTTGTTCATTGAACCAAGGCGCACAATGCACTTTCAGCGAACTATTTTTTAGTAATAACTGGAGCATGATGGTCCAATAAATCAGATAAAACATGGTTAGAATCTGATACTAATTAATCAATTGATAAATCGCCAGTCTGGGAAATGTTACTCTTAATAATGTCATTCTTAGTAGAATCAATATCATTTATTTTCCCGAAAGACATAGTTTTGGAATTACCACAACATGAAAGGATCAGGATGAACAAAGGAAACTAAATTTCGGTAACCCGAAGGCCTGT
>JAODAI010164191.1:0-10868 GCA_027575025.1 Scotoplanes globosa | reverse complement strand
TGAAGCATTTGGTAGATAATTTTCTGCTCTATAATATCAATTAACATTGAAACAAACTTTATGAACCCTTTAACCATTATATATCGGTATATTTAAATCGGCCTCTTTGATCATGATTGATGCGAATAAACTTGACTGATAAAGTGTAACGTTGATGGGGTTCAATGGTGCCGTCCTAGTAGAGATTATGTCTCCAAATGAATGAGTTACATGGCTGTGTTCATACAATGTATTATTACCAAAATCAAGAAAACTTCAAATTAGTTTCAGGACTTTATTCCGATGTAATTCAGAATATTGAATTGCAGTTATAGTTTGGTTGGTGGAAACATCTTCGCAATCTAGACAATTGCAATATTGGCACTTTATTGCCACTATTTAGTTCTCCACCGATTGTATTTATACAATGTTGAAACGTGGGGCGTAGATAAATGTTTTCAGGGGTGTGTGCGATACATCTTTTTGCCGACTATACATGTAATTCAGAATATTCAATTGCAGTTAGTTTGGTTGGTGGAAACTATTTAGTTATTTACCAATTGTATTTACAATATCAACAATAAGTAATGAACGTGCATGGACATGAGAAAACAGCAAATTGTTTCTCAAGGCTAGTGCCAATAATAAATTAAAATATGAAAGGAATAAAAATAAGGCGAAATATAAACAGAAGTACGATATAACGTGTCAGATAAGTCGCCATGCTAACCAATGATTACATTGACATTTATTTATAAATATACTGAGTATTCAGCTGTATATTGTTAACAAAATCAAGAAAACTTCAAATGAGTTACATGGCTTTGTTCATGTAATTAAGAATATTGAATTGCAGTTAGTTTGGTTGGTGGAAACATCCTCGCAATCTAGATACTTGCAATCTTATCACTTTATTGCCACTATCTAGTTCTTTACCGATTGTATTTATACAATATCGAAAAGTAAGGGCATAGATAAATGTTTTCAGGATGTGTGCGATACATTTTTTTGCCGACTATATGTATAGCGATCAATTGGAGCGACGAAGCTTTGACATGCCACATATTTGTTTCATAATGTAAGTGATGTGAATATAATTCAGTATCGTTCACTCCCAAGAGAAACATATTTGTGTCCACATTTTTTTTCTTATATTTACCAAGCCTTATAAATATCAACCATCCTTTTCTGGTGTTACAAACATTCAATAAATGCACATTTATAAATCATATTATTCTGAAAGTGATCTGACACTTACGGCTAACGTCCGACATGGATGAGAAAAGTGTCAAAATGTGCACAAGGCATGAAAGAAAAAACGGAACGTTATGGACAATTTCGCACCACAGGACGATGCGAAACAAGAGTTCAAAGTGAAGATGTGGTCATTACCCCCACCCGCCTTCAGTCATCCCTGAAAACACAATATCGATGGTGCCAGCGTTGCTTGGAAATTGGGTGCTTGTAGGCCAATTGTTGGGTCAACCATCTAATTAACGTTGACTCAACACGTTGCCAACATACATACGTTGTATTGACGTTATCATAATGTATGGCGAACAACAGTTCATTGGGATGTGTTAGTCTAACGTTGCTTCAATGTATAATTTCGAACTGTTGTTTTATGAATGTTGGCGTATAATGTATCAAAACCAATACACTCAGTGCCAACGAGCGCCAACGAAAGCCAACGTTGTTACAATGTCGCTCCAACGGTATGTGATATCTTGGTATTACTATTAGTTGGGGTTAAAGAACAAACCACGCCGAAACCAGTCTGGCATTTCTGGCGTTCAAAAGCCTGAAACCTATAACATGGGTTATAAACTCCTCATCCCAAACATTGCGCATAACTTGTGTGTATCATGTTATAACACATGAGCACATCAAGCGCATACAGTTTGAAGATTAGGCATTTGTATGCTCCTGTGTTATAATAATTTATAGGGTGTGAAATAACAGTACCTTGATATACAGGTTGTGCTGACGAGGGACAAGTGGTCTTGCCCCATCGGACGTAGGTCACACCGGGATTGGCATGGTCAGTGTTCTGTTGAGGAGGCGCTGATTCAGCTTCGACAGGTTCTCCTAAGATTCATTAGAATTTTTAAAATTATAATAACGCAATATAAAAATATCAGTTGTCGGTCGTAATCGCGTTAATTTAATGTGGGTTATTTGTGAGTAGACCGAAGTGTCCATAATTCTATAATGAATTTGTAATTCTAACAATAACTTGTGAACACATGTAATTCTAAAATAAATTTATACTTCAAACAATGCATTGAAATATATTCCATGAAACACGGGCCTATATTAAATGATTAGGTGCTAGGCGCTATTTTTGATGAACACATGGAAATGGAACAACACATTAATACAAATTATAAAATTGGTTTCTATTACATTTATAACTTATTTTTTAAACCTATCTCATCCAAAACCATGATAATATTAGTACACTCATTCATTCACAATGCAGTCTGGCCAAAGCAAAAAGTGGTCATCATCAAATATCAAAAGTAAAGTTACTTCTTTGGGAGAAATTGATATATGGTTCATTAGAGTAGTACTAATTGACCTTTTATAAATGGTAAAACAAAATTGCGTTATCATGACATATACGTCGTTAAAGTCTAAAAAGGTGGTCGTTGCGCGCGAGGGACGGAATTTGGTTATATTGACTAAATTACGACGAGTAACATAAATTTGGTGTGCTGTACTTTGATGTTCAAGGAGAGTAAAATTTGTTAGGAAAAAAATCCAAATTTGTGGGTGTAATTATAGAAAAACATTGAAAATTGGTGTCACAATTCCGTCCCTCAAGTTTTTCGACACAAAAGTTTGATTTTCGTAAGGTGGAAATTGTGCAATGTGCGTGGAAATCTCCAAAGTATCAACTATCGGTGATCTAAACATATGAAAGAGAGATAAACGAACCAAAATATTAACAGGGTGTTATCGGTAAACAACGTTTTCGCGAGGGATCAAATTCAGCGCGAAGGACGGAATTATGCCATCAACAATGTATGGGACCAGTTTTGAGAAATTAACAAAATTGACAATTATGGCAATATGTCAATTTTTTGCTTTTCATGATGGAATATGAATCCTGGTAACTAAATGTAGGTTTGGCCGGGTATTAGGATGGGTTGAGGTGGACACAGTGGTCTGAGAAAATGACATAATATGTCCCAAAATGGTATTTCTTCACAATTTCACCAATGTTGTCTAAATCAGTTGGAGTTTCTACTTCTGGTATTGTTTCCACTGTTTGTATAGGAGCTTGGCAGAATAATATGCTACGTCTCTAAGCTTAGCGGCAAAGACAAACGTCCCGTCCCTTGCTTTCCATCCCGCGCGCCTACTGTGGAATGCACTATTTGTTTATTTACTTATTATTTATTGACTGCTATTTATACAGGCGCAACTCGCTCGAAGCTGGTATACTAGGCCCTGTCAAACAACAACATATGATCAAACGGCAATAATAAAATCGGAATTTATAAAACTAAACAATTACGATAAATAATAAATATAAATATAAAATGGTAAAATCATTAAAAATCATTACATCTCAAAACCATATGTCTTAATCTTGCGTTTAAAAATTGCAATTGATTTGGAGTCTTTGATATCCTCGGGAAGGGTATTCCAATATTCAGGTCCGGAGATCACAAATCATCTCTGATACATTTCAGTGTTGCACCTGCAGTGGGCAGCCTATGGGAATTATTTGAAAACCTATAGTATTATGTGCATGCTCCCAATTATAATTGAGATCTTCCACTCTTTCCCAGTTTAAGGCTAAGCTTAAGACCCATTATTTCAATTTCGCTTTCTCTTAGATTAAGTTTTCTGTATAGCGCCATTGAATACCTTGTAGATTTTAGCACTGTATAAATTGATGCATTATTATTATTATTATAATATTGGAATCGCAAGGTTCTCCTTTATATTATACTATAGTATATTAATTTATTTGCACCGAACTACATAATTGAAACATTACATTTACTTATTAACAACATCACATTTATAGGCACTTTACACATGGGGGAAAACATAACCATTACATAACCATTTGAAGTAAAACGGAACACATTAGCATTTTCAAGATTTTGTTAAATATCAGCTGACACCCCAAAATAATAGCAATTATTGTATTGAAGGCGCCCATTGACCATGTCACGTGACTTATTTATTTATCAACAAATTGTGGTCCTCTTGCTATCTCCCGTATGACGTACATGCGAGGCACACAAAGCTCGATGGATAGATAAACAAGAGTCATCGGTATTTTTGAGATTGACTAAAACGTATGTATGCGACATATACATCTTCCGACCACGTAATTGTGATGTTAATAGCTGCAATACTATAGTTATGTAATGGTGATTTGAAAAAAATAGTTAAAGATAGTTTGATATGTCGGTTTTAGAACTTGCTATATCACTGCTATTACTACGGGGCACGCCCAACGGTCTATAATATGTATGCCATGGGACCATGTCTCGAATGAGAATTGACCAATCACATCGCAGAAAAAATAATATATGCATTAATGTTACCGTGAATGGATACATTTAAATTAATTATAACCATCTTTATGATGCACGTAGTACGTTGTAGGAAAATACTAAATTATACATTGGTATCTTTTGATGTGAAATTTAGATGGCGACACAAAGTTGGGAATTCCGTTTTACTCCATGCGTTACCCCAGTGCGAGTTGCATCGTCAACGTTCCAACTTCCCCAAACGAATCTCGATCTCCCGATCTCGTCCATTAGATGGGGACGTTGCATAGCGGTGTCGGGAGTAGGATGCTGAGTTCTTTGGATATTGAGGGTTGGCGCTATAATTCTCACTGGGGTCATTTATGCCTGGTTAAATATGTTCGCTTGTCAACAATAGTAGTACAAAAGGCTACGAAGCACCAATGATAATCCAGGCACATGGTTAACTCATAAGTCATCTGATGGGCTTCATAATCCAATTAATCAAAATTGAACTGATTTTCTAAGTGTATAAAATGTACCTGTTTGTAGTGGATTGAGAGCTTGATCGCGCCCGTCACGACCGTCGCGTCCACTCTGTCCTTGCACCCCAGCGGAACCACGCGGCCCGGGACTCCCGGGCGGGCACATGATGCACTGCCCAAGAAAGTAGGAGGTTTGGACCGGTGACATAAATGGTGATAAACCTTCAGACAAAATACAATTAATATATTTAGAGATATCGGGTGATATGAAATATATTATAATTACACTGGCCTACTAAAGGAAATTATTGATAATATAACCAAAATTGTTCAGATCATTGCTAAACTTTTTTATTTCAACTGAGCTCTATCAATATGTAACCAAAAACTGAAATATACGTTTTTGTTTGTAACTCATAAACTAAGCATATATATATTATATTTCAATATGACCTTGACTTTTTAAATTTTGACTTGGTGAATCGTATGTAGATCGACATGCCGATTCCCCCCCACCAAAAAACGGCAAGTGTCTACGACCTTCGGTTACCAAATGTTATTGAAAGGTCAAGGGGCAACAAAGTGACCCGAAATGCCCGAATTTTTTCACCATATGATTCTCTAGCAGAGCATAAGGTTTTCGACATCCCAGCCCCTCAAAATGCGTTGTTCAAGCTTTATCGAGTTTTTCACTTTGAGTGACCTTGAACTTGCGCGAAATAAGTTTGGTTCTTGTAACTTGCCTGCCCTACCATAACCCAAATTTATACCACAGTGGGATTGACCATCATGGAGTTATTGCTCCATGAAGAAAATCGTTGTTTGGCCTCTAGTGGTCACATGCCACCTTTGACATTTACCACAAACAACATGACACACCTTTCCAAAATGGCTGACCCGTGTGCGAAGAAACTTTTTCAATACGCTTTTCTGTTCTTTACAGTATATTGCAAAAAGGGTCGAAAATAGACGTTCGACGCCCCGTAACTCTAGAACCAGGTGTCCGATTTCAGCGAAAATACGACAACATCACTCGACGCATGGAGCTCTATCAACATGCCACCAAATAATCAAAATATATATTCGTTGCACGTATCTCCTAAACAAAGCATTCATATATATGTTACATTGCAATATGACCTTCACCTTTTGAACTTTTTACCTTTTGATTTGATGAACCAAATGTATGTCGACAGTAATAGTAGGTTAAGTCACGTCCAGTTATGTGTTTGTATGCGTTGAAGACGTTTATCACTTCATTGGCTTCGTCTATTCGACATGCTCTGTAATAATATCCCTCGACCCAATTCGATCTTGCGCACGGTTCATTGCATTATCAAAATTGTTATTGGTCCGACCTTTTAGTTGCGACTTTAATGTGCCAAATAATGTGGTCACCGTTGTTCCTCTCAGTTTCTTCGTGTGTTTCATTGCTTCTCTCGGTACGAGCAGGCTTGCTGGGGCGTCATCATGAAGTCCAAAAAACGTAGTATTCTATGAGCTATTACAGTTGACCAATATGTCTGATTTGTTTGACGGTATAGTTCTTCGTTTGATATCCATTTATTGTTTGTCCATCTGATTTTGAGAACATTGCGAAGAAGTCTCCTTTGGAATATGTCGATTTTGTGGTCCAGGGCTTTAGTTGTTCCCCACAATTCGCAACTATATAAGAAAATATTCTTCATAAGAGCGTTGAAAATTCGAAGTTTAGTGCGTTGACCTATATTCTTGCTATTATGTTCGGTGAGTGGAAAGCGCCATTTGTCATACCAATTCTGCAGTGAATGTCCTCCTCTGTTCCTAGTAGACTGCCAACATACTTACACTTCAACCAGCTGGTATCACCGTTTCGAGATAGGCCTACTGAATGTTTCTCCGTTTTATAGTTGTTGATTTTCAGGTTCTTTTCTGCTAGTTTTGCCGTTGCTTGGTTTTCAATTTCCTGTAGAACGTTGTTTCCAGTCGATGCCCAGCCAATATCATTAGCACATTGTTGATCTAATGATAATGTTTTTTTGGTACGGGATGTGTCGTAGTCATCAAGTAGATGTAGTGGTTTACTGTTGTTGTCGTCAGTAAGTGACTTTAGTGAATTTGCAAGAAAAGCAAGAAAGAATATAGCACTGCACTGTCTCCTTGTGGCGAACCAATATTTGTGGAGAAGGGCTTGCCTAGCTTGCCATCCAATTTTACAGTGTATGACACATATATTATGCAGAAATCCGTATATCAGGTGAAGCTCATCGTTGTTAAGTATTGGTTGTAAATCGCTGAGCAAGGTTCCACGTTGAATAGTATCAAAGGCCTTGCTCGTGTTCAAGCGTGAGGTAATTGCTTTTTCAGCAAGAATTTTGAAGAAAAAACAGTTCAGCTGTAGACCTTCCAGAGGTATATGCAGTATGCGTCACAGGGAGAATTTATTTCTCAACTTTGTCACGGATTCTCCTAGTAACACAGACAGCAAACAGCTTCCGGAGGGTAGACAGGAGAACAACTGGTCTGAGATCTTCTGTGGGCCTTTTGACTTACCGGGCTTTTGAAAGGGTGTTAAAATTCACGCCGATTCTAAAAAAACGGCACGTATCTATCTACGGAAATATATAAATTGTCCGCCCCATTCACCCAAACACTCTATCCGTGGCAATAATATCCGCACGGTAGCCAGGTATTCAAACTGTTATAAAAAACTCCAATTTCAATTTACAAATTATATGTCAACAACATAGGAATTTCGGAACATCAGTACATATATAATATTCAAAATGTGAAGATAATTAAAACACAAAAAGACAAAAGTATTGGAGGAAAAGAAACTCAGGCCTGCCGTTGCGCATGTTTTGTGTGAGACTGTTTAGTCTAACCGGCTGCCGTGCCGAGGGTGCCAAAATTTAGGTGAATGGGCGGATAATTTGTAACATCCCAGTCTCTACGTCCATCGGTTACAAAGATCACCGAAAGGTCAACGGGAAGTTCCCGAAATGTTTGACGCCTAGTAATTCGAGAACCGGGTGTCCGATTTCAGCAAAAACACGACAGTATCGTTCATCGTACTGAGCTTTATCAATATATGGCCAAAGCCCAAAATCGACGTTTTTTGTTGGTAATTCCTCAGGTAAGCGTACATTTGCCTATGGCTTCATGATCTTTTAATTTTGTTAACCATATGTAGACCGATATGCTGATTCCAGTAAACAAACGCCAAGTCGCTACGTCCTTCGGTTACCAAAGGTCATCGAAAGTTCAAGGCCACCAACGTGCCCGAAATGCCCGGATTTTTTTAACAGATAGCGCCTCGGGCAGATGATCACATTTAATGACATCCCAGCCCCTCAAAATGTTTCTTCAAAATGATTTTTCCAAGCATTTTGTCACCTTTGAGTGACTTTGAATTCGCGCGAAATAAGTTCGTATTTTGCAACGAAACGTCATGCCCCCAATTGCCCACCATAACTCAAATTTATACCACAGTGAGATTAACCATCATATAGTTATTGCTCCCTGGGTGAAATCGTTGTTTGGCCTTTAGACGTCACATGTGACCTTTGACCTTTACCAAAATAATATGTCACAACTTTACAAAATGGCCGACCCATGTGCGAAGAAACCTTTTCAATCCGAGTTTCGGTTCTTGTTTCAGTATATTGCAAAAAGGGTAGAAAATAAAAGTTCAAGCCCCGTAACTCGAGAACCGGGTGTCCGAGTTCAGCAAAACACGACAGCATCACTCGGCGGACGGATCTCTATCAACATGCCACCAAAGAAACAAAATCTATGTTCCTTGCACGTATCTCATAAACAAAGTATTAATACATGTTCCATTTCAATATGTCCTTGACCGTTTAAACTTTTGACCTTTTAATTTGGTGAACCAAATGTATATCGACATGCCGATTCCCCCCAAAACAAAACTGCAAGTCTCTACGACCATCGTTTTCGGCGAAAACACGACAGCAACATCCAGCGTACGGAGCACTATCAATGTATGCCCCCCCCCCAAAAAAAAAATATAGGCACATACATTACATTTCAATATCACTTCAAGACCTTTTGACCCTTTGATATTGGACAATTTTAAAAGTAATTTAGCATATTATATAGGGCCTATGCTAATATTTTTTTTCAAAATTTCAGAAAATATGCTCAAGGGGAGGGGAAGTCCCCCTCCCCCCCGCCTATCTGGAATCACTTGGAATTTGCTTGGTACTCTCGGGGAACGATATGCACAATACACATATCAATATTAAAATTATTTGTAACTTATATTGCAAACATATTCCATATCCCCGTGTATATAGAGCTACCCCTATAAACACGTTACATGTTCACAACAGCTATATGTTAAAGTACACACAACCGTAACGTAACTATATGTGGACATTCAGTTACACGTCAGATCAGTAAGAAGTTTACGTATACAATTTGTTAACAATATATTCCCAGCGCTGTTGTTGGTTGTCTCGGCGTGTATCCTTGAGCAAGGTACTTTGTCTCGATTGCTCGGTAGCCACCTTGGTCCACCGAGGACATTAGGTTGACG
Organism: Scotoplanes globosa; assembly: GCA_027575025.1. Classification (NCBI taxonomy): domain Eukaryota; kingdom Metazoa; phylum Echinodermata; class Holothuroidea; order Elasipodida; family Elpidiidae; genus Scotoplanes; species Scotoplanes globosa. The sequence continues at coordinate 1,365 of JAODAI010164191.1, read as the reverse complement.
CCAGGAAGGACATCCGATCACTAAGGGCTACAACCGCTTCATAAAAGCCCTTGCATAAGTAAGGCACCGTCTAAGCCCCGAAAGGGGGGGTGACAAGACGTTAAACAACTTCAACTTCAGGGTCTCAATCTCTATTATGAAGTTCCCTTTATTTGGAAGCTGACAAAATTTGGAATAAAAAATGATCTAATTATTCATGTGATTTACATGTATGCAAATTAGGCCACCATTTTGTTTATTTTTGTTTTTCAACGTAAAAACACTAACAATCAAATGAATCCGAATACATGTCAAATAATGACATCTAAATGTGTTGTGCAGAATATCCTGGCAATTAATATTTCTTTTGATACCATGTGCAAAAACATCTGTTAAGATATTAACTAATATTTATGACAATGTCCAAAAGTAACATTATGCATATTGATAGGCTATGCCTAAGCTATGTAATTATTACCACTTCCGGGTGTTGTAATGACTTGATAATCCAATTTTGCAGGTATATACAATGTCACCTCTATTATTCATTCATCTCTAGTTGTTGTACGAAACTATATGTAAGGTTAGACATAAGTAACCCCAGCAATATTATGTATTTAAACCATTTACAAATGATACATGTTTCAATCCGTTGATACCCACTATATTGTGTGTTAGGCCTAATGCTACAGTGTGTAAGCCTAGCCTATTACTGTGTTAGCACATGCAACTTCAAAATTCAAGATGTTTGATTGAAATTTTCAATTGACTGGATGGTGGTATGCTAATACTTTCAATTCAAAGTTAATCAATAATTTTAGTGTCTTTTGAAAAAAACAAAAACAAGAAGAGGCTCCTGAGTTATGATTTCCTAGTTCAGCAGTGATTTTAGGCTTTTTTTGCCCAATTTGACCGATATTTCATTGTATTTTTTATTTTTTATGGGCATTAATCATCGGATGGGTCTAATCTTTTCAGGATGTGTGCACAAAGATATAATTCCAAATGAAAGATCGTACTTTCTCATTATTTTTATGCTATTTGATTTGGATTACCTCTTGGGGGATTTTCACCATTTTGTGGTTTTCAACGGTAAGCATACTTTTCACCTCCCACCTACTAAAAAAGCATTGTAATGACCATTTTTTGTAGCTGTTTGTATTTGGCCATATGTTTTCTAGATTTTAAAAGTTAAAGGAAGGTGCTGGGCTGAGAAATGGCAGAGATACAAATCTATTCCACATTATGCTTCCCCTTTAACCTATATTAAATTATTCCGACTAGGTCGTGCTGAAGCAAGGTCAGGAATGATTAGATATAGCATTGGGTGTGTAGTAGTATTGGCGCCAGTTAGTGGTCACGTGACATAGAGAGATGACGTCATGG
>JAODAI010164080.1:0-10872 GCA_027575025.1 Scotoplanes globosa | reverse complement strand
TCCTCGACTAGGAAAAAATTCCGAGGACGGCGCTATTAAACTGGAAGGTTAGAAATGAGCCGTTAAACAGAATCAACCAACCAAATATATATATATTACTGTAGTTTGTATGCTATGTATGTGATTTTCTTAATGTGTGTAACATAATAAATTACAAAATATTACTGAATATTGGAATAACGGATAGGAAATTGGTGAAAAAGTGTGTGGAAGATGTGTATGACCCTGTATACAGGTTGATATAACTAACCTTCCTATCAATGAATTAATACAGTAGCTGCATTTAATATAAAATGGTTTATGAAGGTCAACTTTACCATACGGATGCCTCACTTGAAAACTACCTAAACAATTTAGACCAAGTAGTGACATGCTTATTTTAAGAAAACTAAGATGCGGAAACAAATGCTTCAAAGCAATTTGAAGAGAGTCAGTGGTATAGTTAGTGACGGGCATATTGCATATTGTACAGGGATCAATGTACTTGGTGTCGAATTGATACCAGGGAAAACCCCACTGAACGGATAATCCAACAGGAGGTCGAAGATCAAGAGATCCGTAACAATTTATCTATTCCTTTTATTCAAAGTCAAAAAATTATATGTATATTACTGTACTTCTGCTATGCTATATGTATATAATTTTCTTAGTAGTAGTAGTAGGTTGAGTCACGTCCGATGATCATGTGTTTGTGTATAAAGCGCTTATCACGTCATTGGCCTCGTCTATTCGACATGCTCTCTGATAATCCTCTTCCACCTAAGTCGATGTTGCCTCATTAAATTTGTTAATATTCCGACAAACTTGTTTCAATTGCGACTTTAGGGATTTTCATAATGTATGTAAAATAATAAATGACAAAATATCACGGAATATTGGAATAATGGATAGAAAAATGGTGAAAAGTGTGTGGAAGATATGTGTGACCCTGTATACAGGTATATATAACTGACCTTCTGATCAATGAATTAATACAGTAGCTGCATTTAATATAGAATGGTTTGGTGAAGGTAAACTTTACTGTACGGATGCCTCACTTGAAAACTAGCTAAATAATTTGGACCATAGTGACAGACTTATCTTGGGCAAACTGAGATGCTTAAATTAAGCAATTAAGCAAGAGAGTCGGTGATAAGTATAGTTACTGTGACAGGCATATTGTGCAGGGCTGATGTACTTGGTGGTGAATTTCAATATATTCTTGTATGTACTAGGCCTATTGTTACAGCAGCCACAACTAAATTCCGTAAACTGGTGTATGTATTTCACCTTCGTCCGACCAAACACCTTAAAAAAAAATGTTATAAATTTACAGTTTTTGGGGTGAACAGGCCTTCGGGTTACAGGAATTTAGTTTCCTTTTGTTCATCCTGACCCTTCCTTTATACATATGATATTATGTCTATATTGTTTGTATTTTTGTGGATCTAATAAATAATGAAATTAAATGAAATGAAAAGGTGTAATGATACTATTGCTAAAAAACTTGCTAAGTTTTCTAAAGTATTGTATAATAAGTTCAAACTTCAATGTTTTAATTTATGTTGTACAATTTTATTTACTGTTTGAAAACAATGTCATCATATACATGTTTGACATTGTTATATTATTGTTCTCTAGTAGAAAGTGTCTGCATTAAAAACTATTAAAAACTTTGGACTGCTCTGTATTTATGCTTTAGCTTCGCCAAACTTAATGTTGAACTTAATGGCAGTATTGTAACCATAGACAGACCAACCGTTAAATGCTAGTCTGGCCATCTTTTCGCAAAGAGCAGGGAGTTATCCTGGATGGTCATTCCTTTTATTTGTTTGTATCATTAACACTGTGACTTGAACTTAATATAATTAACCTATCTGGCACTATAATAACCTCGCTGTTGATATGCCGTTAAGCAATTATCTCTCTCTCTCATAATATGTACTTGTTTAATACACATAAAACTGATTTTTGTAATGAGTATATCTATTTGTTGATATTTCTCGCCAGATTGGGATGTGTTGTTGCTGGAGTTTCTAGTATTCTGTATACAGTTGGGGGGCATCGTCCTTTTATGTACCTTCATCCTATATTTGTCGTTGTAAGTACATGTTTAAATTTGTTTGTTATATTAATTTCATATCTATATTATATCATATTGTGTTAAATATTATATTATTTTACGGGGGCCAAACTAGAAAAGCTCTGCTTATTTTTGGTTCCCACTACCTAGTGTATATTATTTCATTATACGTTACCATATTATCTTACTTCATAAATATAATTATCATTGCTTTATATGTATAATGTTATGTGCCTGTTATGGTAGCAGTAAATGAAGTGACATAAAATCTTTTACAGTGTGAGTATACTGTATATATAAACTATTTCTATATATATTTCACTAAAAGCAACAACAAACAGGTCGACACTCCGCTTTCGCTATGGTCGGTAATCATATAGATTACTGTGAGCAAATCTGTGATAAATCACAGACTCGATGGGCCGCCAGGCCCATTGGTGACTTGCCAGGCCTCCTTCATTTCTGTTTGCACATGTTCCCTGGCTGACGGAGAGCAGTCGTATTAGAGTGTCTTGCCCAAGAACACATGTCGAGGAGATAACCAGCGGCGGAGCTGGGAATCAACCTGGGACCTTACGGTCCGAACCTCGAGCCCTATCCACTGGGCCATCACGACAATCCTATATTTCACTGGCACATTATTATTGTAGCCAGTGTCTCTATAACTGGTATGTCAAAGGGTTTGGGCGGCTCGTGTAACCTCTGCGTTGAAAAGGGACTAGAAAGTAAAATCAATCCATCGACCAGCCTTACTATTAATATTAATCAAACCAGCCTTACTATTAATATTAATCAAACCAGCCTTACTATTAATATTAATTAAACCAGCCTTACTATTAATATTAATCAACATAAAATGCTTATTTCATTTTATGGCGGTAAGTGACCACCAACTTTTAAATTAAGGCATATCATGTCGGGTCCACGGTATCTAGTTGATGGATTTTAAGTCAACATCTTTGTTCAGTTTATGAGTCGTTGGCATGAAAAAATTGTGATTACTCTTGGATGGCAACACACTATTCTAGGGTCCGACTTGGAATTTGAATCCTGAATTTCCCAATTGCTAAGCTTGGTAATGACAGTTATATTCCAGTGGATCTAACTTATAATACAGTAGGTATATCAAAGGCTTTGGGTGGCTCATATAACCTTTGCTTTGAAAAGGGCCATACAATGTAATCAATCAATCTATTAAAAGCCTAGACTATAGCCTATCAATATTTGACAAAAAACGCCCCGCCCACTCATTAATATGCGAGGAAGGTATCATCGTCAAAATTAATAGGCTTCCTAATCAGTCCGCAGAGCATATCCATGTACCAAATATCAACTTAATCCGACTGCTGGGCCACTGCTGTTTCGTCCCTGTCGATTGTCCGCGCAATATCAGTGCTCGCAAAGAGAACAACAAACGCAGGATTTAGAATTCTGACAGGACTTGCATCGATGTTGGGTTGGGACTCTGGGTTCATTTGTATGTATTTGTGATGAAACAATGTGACCTAAATGTATGCACCGTCTGTACAGTACCGCACCAGTGTCTGTACAGTATACCGTACCAGTGTCTATATTGTAGATGTTAAAATCAGTGTTTGTCTGTGTATTTGTTCCAGGTGATCTACAAAGTGGTAAGGGCGCCCTCAAATGTCAGCGTAATTGGAGTTAACCCGACTTTTCGTCTCGGCTCGCCGGCCCATATTTATATGAGTCTACAGTATGTTCTGTCATAGATAGGTCACATGACGTGATACAATGTTGCCAAGAATAAAGGGGGGATTATCACCCTTCTGATTTTGGAGTTGTTATTTTTTATTCGAAACAAATAAAAATAACAGATAAATCATTGCAATATAAGCTACAGTAGGTTGCAGAAACAACTGAAATCTTCAACCTAAATGCTACAAATTTTACTACCCGGTTTTTGAAAAATCTATAATTAAAAAAAAAAGATAAAAAATATTGGGTGGTGGCGGTGTCTGTATAGGTGGGCGTGGGGTGGGGGGCTGGAGGGGTACATGTGGTAATCGGATTCATGTAAAGTATTTTGTTTCCTAAATTTTATATTTCCAAAAGTTGTCTGTTAATTGCATTGAAAGTGTTATTACTTGTTAGTAACTACATGAAGTACCCTGTTGAATAATGGTCCACAGTAGAAAATTAATGTGGCAATATCATCTACAGTATACTGTATATTTTTTTATTAAGAAATGAATAATGCATTTTGCCATTTGTAGTAAATTTATGCTAAATTTATGCTGAAGTGTGCATTGTTATCTTCTGAACGATGTGCACCCAACAAGTTATGGATTTAGACTAATGTTGGGCATGCTTTATAATGTTAAGCAATCTTGTTTTGCTATTATTTAATTAAAACATATTATCTTGCCTCATCTGCTCATGGGCACTTAATTTGACCTAAATCTTTTTTAATTTGATTCTGCGTTGCCCAGGGGGTCGTCTGAAGTAAAAAGACTGAAGTAAATTAGTATTCTCGTTATTTGGCTGATTTGGCACATTATATGGTATTCAACCGTAGCAACGCAGATAATTGCTTGACTACAATACTTTAGTTAGTTAGCAGAATATGTCGCTATTATTATTGATAATGACTCCTACTCTTTACCTTGTCGGGGGACATTTTTAGTAGACTTTAATTATACAACATCTAAAATATAGGAGAAAAGGGCAGTCCTGTTTTTTGTGCATTTTTGCACTTACATTTTGTTGTTTCTTCAAATTCATGCATTTGTAAAAACGTTACATTCCATCTTGAGCTGGACCGTATTGACATGTATGCTAATCTGATCTGTCCAATTATCCTCTTTAATTTAGCATGCATACAACACAGACTGTATGTAGTAATTAGTTGCTTTCCTACATATACTGTATTGATAAAATGTTCAATTCTCCTCTTTAATTTGACATACAGTTAGTGATAGGTGCAGGTACCCGTTGAGGTAAGGTTAATGATCGATGTACATACTCTACTTGCCACCATTGCACTGCTGTTCACACGCTGCACACGCATGCCGATGGCGTAAATTGAGGGCGCCCTTCACCACTACAGCTCTTCGACTTTATCCGACTATAAAGGCGTAGCTGGTTTATGTCTAAAAAGTTTTATTGTTTCAGCAGCTTTACTGCGTGTTAATATCTCAAATTGTATTATGTTTACATATATTGTAATATATCACATCAAATATCAGTTAGTTCAGATGACAGATCTCCCGAGTCACTTTTTAATTAACATGTTATAATTTAAATCCAGGGTTATAGCTAGATCCAAATAAGGGGGAAGGATCTAAGCCGATCAAAATATTATTAAGCTGTGAATATCTATTTTTCTCATGTTGTTAAGGGCGCCCTCTATTTCATGAACTACCCCACACCTGCATGACACTTACAGTACGTTAGTATTTTTCATTGTACAGTGTGCCACAGTGTGCCACAGTGTGCTACATGACGCACAAATAGCGGCCCTCATTACAAATGTGTCCCAAACTAATATCCATGGCATGTCATACAATTCACAAACCAATTAAATATGTTGTGCCAACACTTGCTGATGTAATCCTGTATTGACAGCCGAGTCCTGAAAAGGAAATATCAATACCGTGTATGCTGTACAGGAAGCAGCAGGCATGGATGTTATATTTATGTCAATACCAGTTGGTCTGCACAACACAGCAGGGAGCCGTGCCTATGAATATAATCCGGCAACTCGGGTGATGAATAGGTGTAGAAAACTTGAGTGGCACTTCACGGTTTGCAAAGCCGGGCGACATTTCTGATGAGGGGATATGTGCGTAATTCTTAAAAACACACAAGTGACGTACAATACAACCAGTCATTAGGCCGTGGTGTCCGGTCACACGTACTGTCTTAATGAAATGTCATCATTGTGTGGCTACATGACTGCGGGTTGATATCCAGCGTATGAGATTTGGAGCAATGTCAATAATCCGAAGATCCGTAATTATGGAAGATTTCAGAGGACCTCGCTCTTAGAAATGTATGGCATTAGTGTTCAAGAATTGTGAGCCGTTAAATACAATAAAATCTAAGACAATTCACCCAACACACAACTTCCCATTGCTAATTTTCCCCGAGAAAACTGTCCCTCCCAAGCAAATTTCCCCTCCTGAGAAAATTCCCCTAGAACAGCTGTCCCCTGGAGGACGTTGTCATGGGGAGTTGTCCAGGGGAAGTTCTCCGTGGAGAAGTTGTCTGTGGGGCAGTTGTCCGTAGGAGTTATCCTGATAAGTACCAACCAATATTAAAATCATTGGATTACAATTAATGGGTGTAAAAGTCCTGGCTTCTACTGTGGTTTAATAGTAGTTTTTCTTTGTATCTGCCTTTTTTAAATGAACCGCTATGCCAATTGCTATTGTTGGATGGCCACACCCGCTATATGAAGTTGAAAGTCATTTGACTTTTCCTGCTGTTGTGGATGGCTGTGTTGCCGTGGAAATAAAATGCATGCACCACAAATTATTATTCCTTTGTTGTTGTTCAACTTGCTAAATGGGATGTTGACGTGGCCGAGTAGATTGTGCGTGTTGCTCGAGATGCCAGGTTTGTGTGTTTTCAGTTCTCATGCATCCGATCATTATATGTCTTTAGGCAAGGCACTTCATCTTGATTGATTAATCTTCAGGCAGATTTTTAATTCAGTACGAATGCCTTCTGAGACAAGCATTCGGAAGGTGACCCTACTGTACATAGCATGTCGCCAATCCTACAGTGTGTGAAGAACCATGGCAGATTGTGTTGGTCCTTGGTCATGCTCAGATAAGAGTGTAAAAACTAAGGATATTATTACCTGTAGCTTTATTATGATACAAAAATTCAACCAAAAAAATTATATTGGAATTCATTTTTAATGGCATACTGTATGTTGTGAATGACGTGATGCACCACGGCAGATCGGGTATTATGTTGATTTTATTCATTTTGAGATAAGCAATGTTTCCCTCCAAAATAGATCACTTTTGCAATGGAATATGACTAATCCCATTAAAAAATGTTAACTTTAAAAAACTATTTATTTTATAGTGATCTAAGCAGTTAGTAACCATGGTGATTAACAGAGTATATCGCAAGGTCAGATTCATACAAAGTTATGAGTGGCTGAAAAATTGGCAACATATAATATTATTTTGGGACTATTTTTTTACATTTCTGCAAATTACGTAAGGGATTGGAGCATGGTCAATTCAGTGATCTTCGACTAGTTAAAACTTCAGAGGACGGCGCTATTGAACTTGACGGTTAGGAATGAGCCGTTAAACGTGCAACTCTCTCTCTTACCCCATTTAGTGCTAGAATACTGTCAGTGTGTTCTATGTGCCTGTGCTGAATTGTTTACCACAACGCGCCCTTGTGCACATAATTCACACTATGTCATACGCGCGCACACACAGCAGGACTACGAAAAACGAATATATGCGGCCGACACACTGAACGGGTTAATTATACTTTAAGCTGATATCGTTGATGACAAACTCAATTTAGAATGCTCTACCTCTAGCATTAATCTATATTAACAAATCTCTTTCAACAAGCGAATTTCCTCACGATTGGAAAATTGCCAATATCACACCTATTTTCAAGTTTGGATCTAAATGTGTCATTTCAAACTACCGGCCTATTAATTTGACTTCTGTTCCAGGAAATATTTTTGAAGCCATTATACGGGATCAGGTTGTCCCACATTTAAATACATTTAATCTTCTTGAAAACAGTGGTTTCAGAAACAAACGTCCCTTGTACTACAAATCTAATTACATTTTGGGAGAATGTAACGCGGCATATTGATAATGGATTACCAGTTAACGCAGTATACCTTGACCTAAGAAAAGCGTTCTATACTGTCCCACACAGACACCTGTAGCCAAAATGAAAGCACCTGGTATCAATGGTCTATTACTAAGAAACAAAACAAAAAGTTGTTCTTCATGAAGTGGAAATCTGTTGGAAGAATGTTACCAGTTCTGTCGTTCAGGGATCTGTGATTGGTCCAACTGGCTTCATATTGTACGTCAATGATCTGGACTTTGATTTACGATCTACTGTGAGCAAATTTGTAGATGACATAAAACTAATAAAGTGAATAAGTAATCACAGTGATGCAGACGATTTATAAGACGACCTACACAAATGGAACGATTGGTCAAAAAAGTGGCCAATGTCCTTATGATGCTAGGAAATGTGTTGTTTTGCATTTTGGATATAACAATCCAAGATACCAGTATTGAGAGGTTTTCGTCCAAATTTTGAGAGGTTTTCATCCAAAATATATCACATGTAGAATGGAACATGACAAACCAACCCCATTACAATTTCAATAATTTCACATAGTAATATTTTCTTGTTTTGGGAATGAAAATGAAGCTAATGTTTTCCTCTTTCAATTTGCACTAATATCTTAATATGAACAAGGGTCAAGATAATACCTGATCTGCCATTGTACATCACATAAATAAAATTTGGCTTGCAAAGGGTTAAAAATTGGACTGCTACACTAGCTACAGTATATAAATAATTAGTTGTTACTGTTATTGACTTTTGTTGTTGCTGCTGTTCAAATCTTCTTGTCTTGGCAAATTTATAAAATTAAGACCGTTTAACTTAAATAACTCCTCCCGTACTATTCTCCCTAGGAGAGTTAGTCCCTGCTGTGGTTCTGAGTTCGGACCATTTTGATGCCGTACTGTATGCATTGGAGTGATGTTTATATTCATGTGGCTCTAACTGGTGTATCAAAGGCTCTCAGTGCCTCATGTAGCCTTTGCGTTGAAAAGAGCCAGGAAACCCAATCAATCAACCAATCGATGTATTAATTGGTTTAATAGTAAAACGTTTGACAAGCAAACGTTTGACAAGCTGAGAGTATATGATGTGTCAGATTTGTCAATATCCTGTGCATGGCGGATTCTATGCACAATCAAAGTTTTCTTTGCTTGATATCTTCAAATATCTCGGGAATGACTTACCAGAACATATACCAGTGTCTCTAACTGATATACCAAAGGCTTTGGGTGGTTCATATTATAATAATCGGCCTGTAAGGCTTAATTAATTTACGACGCTAAGCGACCCCGAAGTGGGAGAAGCAAAGGCTTTTAAATTACAACTTCACGTCAGGTGGTCATACAATTTATAAATATGAAGTCAAATTTGGATTGTTTTTAATTTGAAAAAGTCGGTCGCATGGGAAAATAGTGATTGCTCTCTGATGAAAAATCCACACTACTAGGCCCGACCCTTGATATGAACCCTAGATTATATTCCAGTGGCTCTAACTGGTGTATCAAAGGCTTTGGGTGGCTCATACAACCTTTGCATTGAAAAGGGCCAGGAAACCCAGGCTATTCATTCACTAGATCTCCCAGTTGCTGAGATTCATAGAGTCACCAACCTTATCCGCTCGATCTCCCAGTTGCTGAGATTCATAAGTCACCAACCTTATCCGCTCGATCTCCCAGTTGCTGAGATTCATAGAGCCACCAATCTTATCTGCTCGTCGGCCACAGCACTGATATAACCCCTGCGCCGACTATATTGCCCAATCAATCTATCAATCAATGGTAGTTATTAAGCTACCACCGTTCTCTATTAATCTTACAATCGTGCCATAAAAACTCGTTTGATGAATCACACGGGTCTGTTGCACTGTCCTGTCGCTGCCCCTTGAGCGTCTTCTTGCACTAAATATCGTTAAACTCCTTGTATCCTCCTCCACAGGTTCTACAGCTATCTCCGTTTCACTGTAAAGCTCCCCTTGCATCTCCTTGTAACACTGTACGGATTCTGTCCATCTCTAGGACCAACCGCAGGCAAAACACTGCGTTGGTTGGTCAAATGTATAGTTATTGTAGGATACGCTGTGGCAATCCTTGTCATGGGCAGCTTCCTGGTCGTCTCAAAGGTGATAGTGTACGCCTTCCGATTTTTGAGGTATGTGTTTTTTGGTCCGTCCGTGCCAAGAGCAGCCGAGACCGAAGGTAAAGAGGACAATTTTGAGAACAATCGCGACGGCAATCACAATGAACGGAGACGCGATAACGACGGATCCAAGTCGAGCGAACAACCTCCGGGAAACGACGGCAATTTCAGAAGTTCTTCTGGAAGTGGGGAAAACTGTGGAAGTAGAACTGCTGGGGGGACAAGTGGCAACAATGGGAGGGGAACAGGAAGATCAGGAGACGGTGGTTGGAATGGAAGTAGCGCCTCTGGTACAGGCGGTCAGAGAGCGGGATCGACCGGTGGAGGGGACAAGGGAAGGGGCAGTTCACATGGTGGAGCAAACCGAGAAACGGGGAAGCCCGGAGACCCAACTGGGGGAAGTGGAGTCTCTTCATCAGGTAAGACTGATGTTACTACGGTAAATGATAATGTTCTGACCGATTGTCAATTTATATGCTGATAACTGTGTTGTACTTTATATATATGTTGACAAGGTACTGACTTCTGGTCTGGGACCATGATTTACTATCAAGTGTCTCTAACTGGTATATCGAAGGCTTTGGATCGCTCAAATAACCTTGATGTTGAAAAAGTCGTGGAAATTTGACCAATCCATCAAGTTGAGTTAATTGAGATCTTTTGGTTAAAAATGCTTGGTTTACAATAGTTAGTATACCACACTGTCCTCAGATATGTTCTTATCGATTAGCTCTGTCGGAGGCATACCGATATCCATCTCCATTCCATCCTGGAGGGTAACAGGACAACTTTGGTTGTTCTCTGCCCGTTGGCTCTACGATATCGTCCCCAGCTATGGGTGAAATAGTAAACTCTTA
>JAODAI010163969.1:0-10872 GCA_027575025.1 Scotoplanes globosa | reverse complement strand
GTAAAACCTCTAGTTGTAGACATGGCCATCCCATTTGCACGTCCGACCGGGAATCGAGCCCCGGTCGCAGTGGTGCGAGAGCGTAGCGCTTACCACTACGCCACAGCCTACTCCTTGAGTTACTGTTAAACAGTGTACAGTTAGGCTACTATATATTACAGTACAGTAGGCTACTATATACTGAGCACATATTCCAGGACATATTAATGAAGGCGTCAATCCTAATCTTCACCCTACCCCCCTCAAGCCCTCACCTTTTTTAACCTTTTGGATAAATATTTTAAGTCGCAGATTCACTTTTATAAAAGATAAATTAATTAAGATTCAGCACGTGCCTCTATTGTACTAGGTGAAGATTCACTTGCGTTGTATTTTTGTTAGGTGAAGATTCACGTAACCGTTGGTCCCGCCATTAATCACATAGGTGAAGATTCACAGACTTTGTTTTTATTGTTTTCAGATCCATTTCTAACACATTGTTTATAATGATCCCTGTATCACTGTTATATCATAATATATGCACACATACCAAAATGAGTATTATAACACTGTTATAACACATGGCCATATACATACATGCCTACTTTTTGGCAACTAATAAGCTTCTAGATGCTTTTTGATTATAAATTAGGGTTTTAGTTTCGGTTTTCTAACATGATTGTTAGGGTGTTAAGGCTTCTCAATGCCTATAGATGACAGACATGGTTTCGGCGTGGTTGGTACATTTTGAATGGTTGAGATGTGCCTGACATGTTTTACAACAAGTATAGCCATGTAAATTAGCCTATATAATTATACAACATTACAATTGATATTCAATATAATCAATGTCCTTTCTAATCAGGGTAATATTATCATGGGTGATTTTAATTCTCAGGATATATATCTTGAGAGGATGCAGTTTCTGGGGATCAGGGTAGGGATTTTTATGATTTATGCACGACGCTTTCCTGTATCAGCCGCCTACAAAATAATATGTGATTTGATTTTTGGGTAAAAAAGGGGAAAAGGGGTTGAACAAAGGGAAAAGGGGGAGAATGTGGGATAGGGTGGGATAGGGTGGGAAGGGGAATATGATGGAAAAGGGCACAGGATGGGAACGGATGATGTGGGAGAGGGTTTTGGGTGAGGTGGTGGGGGATAAATGGGGATATGACGCCAGCCGCCTGTAATATAATATATGAAAAAGGGTGGCGATGGAGTAGGGGTGTTTAGCCAGGGTATTTAGCCGCGTTATACCTCCACTTTTTCACCCCTCATGATTCCCCTTATTCTTTCCATTAATTCCGCCCTTATTTTGCCTGTAATGTGTCCCTTAGGCTTACAGTATAACCCCCATATAACGCACCCCTGTATGCACTTCTTATTTCTGAACCCGCCATTAACCCCCCTTAAGCTAGGGAGGGTGGGGGAAGGTCAGCCGCATATAACATAATATAATATGTGGTTTATGTTTTTTGTTGAAAAATCTTGGGTATGGTGGAGGAGAGATGGGTATAAAGGGTGGAGAGACGGAGGGTGGTGAAAGGTCAGATGCATATAAAATAATATGTGGTTTGATTTTTTTTGAAAAACAGGGGGGAAAAGGGTGGGGGTGCAGGGGAGAGAGGGTGGAAGGGAAGGTGCAGAGGTGTGGAGGCATATCCACCAATCACCAGTAGCCTAGTGTCATTGGCATTTACATATGTAATACCTATTTTAACATATTCAATTAATAATTTAATCATAGTGGAGAAGGGGAGACCTGGGGTCTGAGGTGAAGATATATTTGACTGACTGTATTAAATATCCCGGTCAGGGCAACAACCCCCACCCTGGACTGTCCAGGCGGCCCTGTTATGCAGGTGCCCCACACTGGACTGTCCAGGCTGCTTTGTTGAGCAGGTGGCAACAACCCCCACCCTGGACTGTCCAGGCGGCCCTGTTGTGCAGGTGGTAGTTGTCCAGTGAATAGTTTCCCTAGCACATATCACATCCACATTGTGTGCAAGTGGTATACAATATTGTCCACCATGTAAAGCGCTTTGAGCTGTGACCTCTTGGTCTTAAGCAGGAAAGGCGCTATATAAATATTATTATTATATGTACAGAGATTTCATATAGATTATTTATAGACTGCCCTTATTTGGTATAATTTAACTTCACATCAGTTACGTAAACCCCTTCTAATATATTGAGCACTTCCATGGCCTGGTTACTATTGAAGCCAGCCAATCAGTGTTAGCTGTGAATACCAATAACACTATTTGAAAGCTATTTATAAACACAATACCTTGAAATTAGTAGGAAATGCACACAATGGTGTTCCTATAGTTCATTTCGCCCTGCTATCCTGTGCACACTATTAGGTTTATATACTGGCTGCCTATGATTTGGTCTGTCCAAGATAAGAATCTCTGCTTAATCAAAATGTAACTTTTTAACTTCCTGATTTGGTTAAATTTATAATAAATATTTGTACTAAATAAAAAAGATAAGGCAATTTGTTTATAATGGAGAATACATCAGATAATCCATACAAGTAATTGGAATATTTATAACAGCAAGATTTTTTGTAGAAATGACACGAGGCAAATTTTCTGAATTTAGTTTGGTGATTAGTTTTCCTCCTGGAAATGTGCCAGACACTATCAGCACACTGCATAAAAAACAGTATGGTGGTTAGCTGATGGACCTCGCTGCATGTTGATATTTATGTTGCACTTGCTGGACCAAATATACCGATGCATATGGAGCACATGTGGCTCCTAGTCCTACACTATTGGTGGTTATATTATGGACACCCTACTCATCCATTATATATCAGGTAGTTAAATAAGTCTGCATTATCCGCATGTTAGCTGGATTGACTAACTGGGCTCCACACACAGAGTGTTTATCAGGTCTCGGAGCATACATTGCTGGCTTTCAATACAGCCTAGCCTTCTTTTGACAAAACACGTTTTAATAGCTGTTTTGTAAAAAAGTTTAACCTATTACTGATCAGCAGCTCAGATATAAATTGCTTGACACTATTTCACTTCATTCCTGTATTAGTTCGTTCAAGATTTCAAGATTCACCACATATTGTAAAGATGTACGTTAGAGATACACATCGTAGGTAAAAATATTAGGTCAATATACACCACCTTATTTTTTACACGTTCAAGATACGGCGTAGACTCAACGTCGAATCTTGAATGTGGCTTGAGGGGGATTATGTGAAGATCACAATTGACGCCTGCATTAGATTGTACACATATTTATATCCACTGTATATGGCAGCATTGTTGGTATGGCATTCCTGTAAGAACTATACAAAGACTTACACCAAATACCCAAATTGAAGACTTTATACCCAGGGTTGTCTAGGGACGAAGCCTAGGGATGGATCCCACGGAGAAAACCCAGGGAGGAGCCTAGAGGGGGAGAAAACATTGTGCACACATGACAAAACTGAGACTTTTGGAAATTTACAGTCTTAACCGTTTCACCTTTTCTTTTCTGAAACCACCATATAGCTATATTATATTGAGATTCAGCTGCATTGCAGCTCTTGTATATATGTATCGCCAAAACCTTGAATGGGACTTGCATATAATTACCCTACAGCATCTGTCACTAATATAACCTTGATGTTGATGTGCCGTAGACAAAGTATCTCTCTTTCTCTCGACCGAAGAGCGTAATACAATCTGACACCAAGGACTTTAAACGGTACATCATGTTACCTTCTCGTGTAATGTTCAGCGTAGGGGATTGGAGCATTGTCAACAATCCAATGATTCTCGCCTAGGAAAAAATCCGAGGACAGCACTAATGTTTAACGGGAAAGCTAGAATGAGCCGGTAAACACAATCGGCCAGTCACCAATGTGGTGAAGGGGTGAGATACAATGGCTCCGCTATGGTCAACAATCCAGTGATCCTCAACGGGCCAGAGGTTGGACTAGTCATAATAGGAGGGTTGAAACATGATCAACAATCCAGTGATCCTTGTCTGTCCAGAGGCCTGTCCAGTGGTTGTGATGCAATGACGTGCAGCTTGTGGGGGCTGTTGACATTGAGCGGGTAGGTCTATACATGTAGATCATAATAGTGATCCTTGTCTATCCAGAGGCCTGTCCAGAGATTGCGCAGCAGGTTAGTATATGTACAGTGCAAAGGTAGATTGGAACATGATCAACAATCCAGTGATCCTTGACCGTTGATATGCTGGGTAATGTGCAGCTTACAGGGGTGACAAAGCAGGTAGGTACAATAGGTAGATTGGACCATCATCAACATGTGTGTTGTATCTGTCCATGGATCTATAGTTCTGAGTGTATACTATTCTTCTGGCATGCTGTGGCTGCTTGGGCTTATTTTAATAATTATATTACAAAAAAGAGTTTAATTTGATTTATTTATATTTTTGAAATATCGGATCGGAAATCATTATTTTTAGCAATTATCGACCATCAAATCAGCAAAAAATGTTCTTTTCGGTTGAACACTGAACAAATTTATCTACCTGTTTCTCACCTACAATCTCATTCCACTCAGCCTCACACGCAGGGAAAAACCATCCAATGTCTGGAGAGGCAAATTGAGTCCGTTAGGAGTCCTGAATGCAAGAAGGAGATCTTCAAAGTGGCGGAAATGACGGCGGACAACTTCCATCTGGACCACGCCTTCTACAACTCCTGCAAGATGGACAGCAAACGGTTCTGCCCAGAAGAGGTGGCCGGCCAGGGACGGATCTACAAGTGTCTGCAGAAACACAAGAAAGAGAAGCTCATGAGCCAAAAGGTGGGTAAATGGTTTATTGATGATGATTATGGGAGACTGCCATCATCAGCCCTAATACATCTGCCCTATGTTTTATATTCTAAGGTATTTTCTTCCAAAGACCATTGTTATTCAGTTCTAGTTGCTCTTTTGTAGACAGCAAATTAAAAAGAATACACAATCTTTTGTTCAGTTGTTTTGGTGCGCACATCTTTCAGCAGAATTCTGACAAATACCGCCCTCGTCTCGTTGGCGCAGTTGAACTGGACCTGTGATCACAGCTCAGGAGTTTCCATAAGGAGTGATGACGATTCTATTCCAGTGGCTCTAACATTTTTTTTAACAAAACCTGTCCGATCAGTCCAAAATGTTTATTTTGGTTGAACACAGAAAACAGTGGCTCTAACTGGAATATCAAAGTATTTGGGTTGCTCATATAACCTTTGTGCTGAAAAGAAACAGGAAATCCAATCAATTAATCAATCAACAATCCGACAAATAAAATATTCTACCCACAATAAACCCAAGAATGATAAACCACACAAATGGTGTGACAAAAAAAAAAAAAACAGGTTGACACTCAGCTTTCGCTATGGTCGGTAATCATATAGATTACGGTGAGCAGATCAAAAACGGCATAAAGTTGAAAATGTACTTTTGAGTTCTGTATTAGTGAAATACAAAAAACAAAATTGGGTGTTATGTGGAAAGCATAAGTATGTTTTCTGTAGGTGTTAACATGGGAGATTGCTAATACATCTTCCCTATTTTTCTTAATCTAAGGTATTTTCTTCCGAAGGCAGTTTCGATTCAGTTCTATTTCCACTTTAGTGGTCATCAAATTAAAATACACAATCGGTGTGTAGCCTCAATCTTATGTTCTGCTACAGTTTTTTGGTGCGCTCATCGTTCGACCGAAGCTGACAAATACCACCACCCTCGTTTGGTTCGCACATTTGAATACGGACTGATGATTATTCTATTCCAGTGGCTCTAACTGGAATATCAAAGTATTTGGGTGGCTCATACAGCTGTTGTGCTGAAAAGGGCCATTAAATCTAACCAATCAACCAAACCAATCCACCAAGAATCTGACAAATATATTATGCCACCCACCATAAGCCCTATAATCGATAAGGGGTCACTTCACTCATTGTCGGCATTCCCGGCTACTGCTAGCAGCAGCAGTAGCCAATGTGCACTGACTCATTTAGTATGTTTGCTTACCCAATTCCAGTCACAAATATTTACTCAGAAATCTTCATGACTAGAATTGGGGAAGCAAACACACTAAATGAGTCAGGGGTCGGTGCACATTGGCTGCTGGTAGCCACTGTTTTCCCCCGGGAATCGCCGAGATTCCCGGCAATGAGTTTTGAAGTGAACCCCTAAACCGACGTCACCTGCAATAAATATGACATGCGTGTGCGTTAACGTGCACAGTAGAACGTTCCTAATACAAATCAAACCGTATGATATATTACACATGATTTTCAAACTTATGTAAAGTTGGGTATGAACATAATATGCATACATGGTATGTACCAAATGAAAGGTATTTGGGCCAAATCCAAAACTGGTCTCATACCCTATCAAAAATTAAAACCTTATTAGATCAATAAACTTTATATTGTTATACATGCTGTGTCGTCTCCTTTAAAACAAAAACTTTTTCTTTAAACATCGAGGTTTTTACAAGCACACTGGTGACAGATGTCATAAAGTAGGTTATTTTGTGTATTTTTTGTGCCAATCATATCTTGATCAAGTAACATGCCCATCAGTCTGCAAGCCATTAAATAACACCCGATGTGGAGATTTGGGGAAATCAACTTCTGATTGACCAGATGACGGTTTTAAGGGGCCCGTCACGTCATGAATGGTTACAAAAAATAATTAGGATTCCCAGTAAAATATGAAAATAATGAGTTTTCCTCGAAATAGGAGCAAAACATGTCTCAAAAATGTTACGACGGACGGATTTTAAGGAAAATGCTCCATTGACTTAGTGTGTGAAAATAATTCCGTCCGTAGCAATCCCGCCTGTCGCACATTTTTTTCATCGGAAAATAAATCAAAGTTACCCAAAGTATCATAGTTTTTCGTTCTTTACATTAATCATAAAGACGGTTAACCTACTTATATTTAATATTAATAAACTTCGATCAAAATTATTTATACATTTGATAATATTAATAGAAACGTTCATATAAAAAAACTTGATGTTAATTGCTGTCCGTCGCGCTAACCAAATTGTGTAGCAACATAGTTCATCTCAGCTGTTTGGGTTTTATATCTTATTGAAGAGTGTTGCCTACCGATTCAAATCATTTGTTTACTGTGTGTGATTTCATTAATATGGAAAAAATACAGGGAAAAGTGTTTGTCAAATTCCGTCCGTCGCGAAAACGGATGTTTTGGATTTTTGCCATTTGTGCAGTATTTGAATTTAAAAATAATCTCACTTTTATATTTTGGTCATTTCCGACTCATTTTGTCAGAGCGGGCACATTATTATGTCATCAATATTGTAGCATAATTCAATGTACTGAGCTGCAACATTCTGGTTTTAAACAGGAAAAGCGCTATATAAATATTTAATGTAATTATTGTTATTGTTATTAAGAATTTTGTCAAGTCCTGATCTACCAAATGAATCTTGTGGCAACACTGTTTGCAATTTTGTATATTATATAATCAACCTATTAATTTTGTATATTATATAATCAACCCATTAATTTTGTATATTATATAATCAACCTATTCATTTTGTATATTATATAATCAACCTATTCATTTTGTATATTATATAATCAACCTATTCATTTCTCGTGCAGTGTTTGGAACCGCTGACCATTCATTTTGTTTAATTGGGATATGGATTTTTTTATCTTATTTTGGAAGCAATCACAAAACTAGTGCAAATTTGTTGTCAATTTCATCACTATTCTATTAAAAATTAACCTATGTGATTTTGTATGTATCATCAATCTTTGCGTTTCCCCTGCAGTGTTTGGATGCGCTGACCATTCTCCAGAAGCTGACCAACAAAGATGTAAAGGTCATCAGATAGTTGACCGACCATTCACCAGAAACCGACATAAATGTCCAGGCTGGCATTGTTTTGTGATTTTTAATGTATCATCAATCTCTACATTTCTCCTGCAGTGTTTGGATGTGCTTGACCATTCACCAAAAGCTGACCAATAAATATGTAATGGTCAACTAACAGTTGTCTGACCATTCGCTAGAAACAGACACAAATGTCCAGGCTGGCATTGTTTTGTGATTTTTAATGTATCATCAATCTCTACATTTCTCCTGCAGTGTTTGGATGCGCTGACCATTCGCCAGAAGCTGACCAACAAAGATATAAAGGTCAACAAACAGCTGACCCAGAACTGCGAGCAGGAAATATCTGAGAATGACTGCTCTCCGTCTGATTCCAGCAACGACAAACTCACACTCTCCACTTTGATAATGTGCTTAGAAAAAGATGGTAAGTGTTTAAACATACAGCCTGTGACACCCAATCAATGCCACCGTACACTCACATTATAATTCTATCAGAAACGCAGATATATCGTACAGTATCGTTTTTGCGTATTCATAAAAATCTTACATTAACCCTTTCCAAGGTCAAATACATAATAATACGCACAGCACATACCCTCTTTGCTAGACAGATACGTAATAATACGCAGTGAGATAATAGGCTTGACACAGCCGCATATTCATCATTGTCAAAGGCCTTAGACAATCTTATTATACACATTTGAATAATTAGTGGTGACATTTACTTTTAGTTTATTGGAAGTAGCAGTCTCCTGCTATAATCGGTTGAAGTTGCTCGTCACCTCCAAAGAAACAAACAACACTGTACATAATCCATATACCAGTTGAGCGAAATTTGTAGACCACAAACTCTAGATGACCACTGCCTCCTGGTGATTTATATGTAGACCATTTATGAATCCATACCGCCATATTCATATATGATTAATTATTTTCACAACACGGTCCACTATATACAAAAAACGCTCTGGCTGGCCAATGCACGAGATACCTATTTATGGTCTGGCCTGGAAAGGGTTAATACTGAATATAACAAAATATCATTAAAGCATAAACAGTACGTGATGCACCATGTCATTATGTTGTCCCATGATCATGTTGAGACATCAGTGTAGAAAGAAAGAAAATATAATTTTCAAAGTTGGTGATATTCGTTCCGTAATTACACCAAGTGATCTAAGAATACCTCTCGTACCTCAAAATGAAGAATGTTGACAGAGTACCCGATCTGCCATCTGTGTATCGTGTTACAGTATGTGACCAACCACCATTAAAGGACTTCCACCGCAAAAGCAAAGTCAAGTCGTGCATGTTCATCTGGAGATAATCAAGAAACAAATAAAAAAATAAAAAGTTTTTGTACAACTTAAAATATGTATCAGCAAAGACAATGACTCGTGTTACAATATCAATTTAGCAATGGGTAACCACCACATTATTGCGTGGAAACCACTGATATGGTTCATGATTCAGTAACATTACTATTGTTTGTTTCAGTTCGAACCAACATTCAAGACACACATTTCTTGGTTATACAATATTCTATGGCGTAGTGGTAAGTGCTATGCTCTTGCACCACTACGACCGGGGCTCGATTCCCAGTTGGACGTGCAAATGGGATGGCCATGTCTACAAATAGAGGTTTTACTCCGGGCACTCCGGTTTTCCCCTCTATCCCCTTGTCCTTTCGTTGCATCACAGGACCTTCGGGAAGATTAGCCAATGGCTAAAGAAGTTCCCCTGACATGAAATGTTGAAATAAATAAATCAAATCATCTTGTGATTGATGTGACACTGTTTCATTAACCCCAAACCTGTACAAACTATATATCATTTTAAAGATCTTGAATTGGATAATACAAAGAACCCACTTTCCCCCAAATCGACTTTACTTTGCTTTTGTTGTGGATGGTGGTCACATATGTGATCCATTCTACTATCAAAGTCATAGATATATTGCCCAATTTCTTTGTACATAATCAGCAATTATAGCACCGAAAAATTAAGTAATAGTCTAATGGGGGAAATGGTGTTATTCTGACAACAATAACCATTGTTTGTGTTATTTATGTTGTTAGAAAAAATCCACAAGCAGTTCTGGACATATCAAAGTCATAGATATATCGCTCAATTTCTTTGTATATAATCAGCAATTATAGAACCGAAAAACTAGGAAATGGTCGGAAGGAAAAATTATGTTATTCTGACAAAAATAATCAATGTTTGTGTTATTTTATATTTTTAGAAATAAAGCCACATGCCCATCGCTCAAATCTGGAATTCTGGACACGTCAAAATCATAGATATATCGCCCAATTTCTTTGTACATAATCAGCAATTATAGCACTGGAAAATTAAGAAATGGTCTGAAGGAGAAATGATGTTATTCTGACAAAAATAACAATTGTTTGCGTTAATTTTGTTTTTTAGGAAAAGTCCACACGCCCGTAGCTCAAATCTTGAGTTCTGGATATATCGCAAACACATTTAGACCGACCTGCCAGTAACCAAATAATTATACACGTTGATACGGCAAAGTGCTGTGATTCTGCCTGCGCTGCCTACCTATGCCTAGTCTGGCTGTTTTAAATTGCTAATACAATTACTGTTAAATAGTTACCCACATGTCATGATACTTTAATATAGAGGGCACAATATTTCCAGTAAATCCAATAACTTAAACAATCTTATAATGCATTTGACCTGCATTTTACCTGCATTTGACCTGCATTTGACCTGCATTTGACCTGGGCCTACATCTAAGCGACACACAATGCACTACCCAAAACATTTAATAATTATTGCCGGTATTGCTACCAGAGTTTGACTATATACAGAGTTACAGCTCGGAACATTGACACCTTGAGTCTGAATTTTACCTAAGTATTATTATTAGAGGGGAGCACAGTGGCTAAGTGGTTATGGAGTTGGGCTTGAATGCCAGAGGTCCCGAGTTCGATACCCGGCCGAAGGCGCTGTGTTGTGTTATTGGGCAAAAACACTTTATCCCTTGCCTCAGCTTCACTCAGACTGGAAAAATGAGTACCAG
>JAODAI010163858.1:0-10872 GCA_027575025.1 Scotoplanes globosa | reverse complement strand
CAATATTTCGAAGTCAAAACCACTTTAGCTTCAGGCTGTAATGAAAAGAAACACACACACGCACACTCGCACAAATATATATATATATATGCTCGACATAAACAGTTTCCATTAGGATTTCATTCACCTGTCAACAGCCTCAAATTAGTCCATGTTGAAATCATCATCGTGACCACATATACCCATTCCCAATTTCCAACATTCATGTAAGCGCAAATTGCACGATATAGTTATACTGACAGTTGTTGTTGAGGGGGCGACTGAATATCTCTAAATGTCACTCGAATGTCTATTTTAATTATAATGAAACTCAATATCCGTCGCATTTTAATGGGCTTCGACACGGGAACCCTCTGTCCCGTTCGGGATGGGATAACTGGATATGCTTGACTACAAATACAATCCTATGCCAGGGCCTATGCGATGCTAGTTGATCCACATCGAATATATTTGTAACATTTTGGACTGGAGGTACTGTGACGCCGCCAAGTATAATACAGCATTATTTGAATAATAACGTGTTCAGTTGTAACTTTGCGGACGGGATGTATACCCATAGGTCATAGTCTTAAATTGCCAATTTCAGTTTTAGTTTGAGATTTCATGCGCACCCTCCGAAGAGGTACAGTATATAACTGTGTATATAGGAGACAATCAAACAGGTTGACACTCAGCTTTCGCTATGGACGGTAATCATATAGATTACTCGGAGCAGATATGTGATAAATCACAGACTCGATGGGCCGTACGGCCCATTGGTGACTTGCCAGGCCTCCGGCCTTCCGAAATGTTTGTCCATGTTTGCACATGTTCGCAAATACCCTGGGTGACGGAGAGCAGTCGGATTAGAGTGTCTTGCCCAAGAACACATGTCGAGATAACCATCGGCGGAGCTGGGAATCGACCCGGGACCTTACGATTCGGAACCTCAAGCCCCTTCCACTAGGCTATCATGACAATCCTAAGGGGACTTATGGAAATACATAGGCCTGATACATGTAATACCAAAATAATGTTAAACTTAGTTGAACAACAATAATTGGCAGCAATATGAAAATACAGGCACGCATGGGAAAATTACACAAAGAACGTGTTCGAAAAGAAACAAGAGTAATAATCCTGTAGTGAAAATTAAAATTGTCATTATAATAGTTTAAAATATGAAAAAAGTTTATTAACCTCAAGATGAAAGGGATGTCACCAGGGAATATTACGTCTAGCATAGCCTACAAGTGAATGAACGAATGAGTATAGCTTAGGTTGAAACTGGTGTATTTTTTCTCACAGTACAAATGGTGGTCGATGAATGCAATGACTATCTAGAATCGTTAGTTTTCTCAGATAGTCAATGCCACTAAGAATAGTCATAGTGATGTGTATTTTTTATGACTGCACTCTAAAAACGGTGCTAAGATGCTAAACACTTTCCTAAACACTTCTTTGCTCCCACTTTCTAAGCACATTTCAGAGCTAAACGTGTTTAGAAAGTGAAGTGTTTAGATGATATAAGTGTTTACATAAGTGTTTCGAATCTAAAACATGTTTAGTTTAGTAGTGTTGAGTGTCTAAACACTTCACAAAAATGGTGTTTAGATATTAAGTATTTTATTTACACAATGTAGTACTTTCGAGGTATATTTGATTCTGAATATCAATGTTTCCAAACTAAAAAGGCCTCAAATTGAGTTATTTATCATGATATTACGTCAATTTATCCACTTTTGTCAGGCAGCTCCTTTCCCGATGCTCGAACGAGAAATACTATAGGCCTACCATTTGTAAAGTTTTCGACACAATTATATGTCTTGCAATACCGTTGCAGTAATCGGTCTCCATCCCATCCTATAAAGTGTACTGCACCTACTGGACCATTAAGTTGAGGATGGTACCATACACACTTGAATTGGGATACATTTTTCTTACTATGCATGATTTCTTATATGCTTTGATACCACATGTGCCTGCATATAGGTCTCCAAAAGAGTTGTGTATAGCATTGTAGTTGGAAAACCTGTTAGTTACTGTGTTTTATAACGAATACCACACAAGGAGTTGCATAAAGTCATAACGACTGGACGTTTAAATTAATCTGAATGCAATACACAAAATAACCACATAACTTTGAAACAATAACAATCACAATATACATAAACATAATAACAATAAAATACATACATTGCTTTACATTTTCAATATTTGTGTCCTTTTATAGACATTATTATTTGTTGTCCTTTTAGGGGTGCATTTCAGTAAAAACTGATTAATATTGGCACCTGCCTTATGTACTTATACATGATAAAAACACGCTTTAGAATATTTTTAGGGCATTATTTTATATCATGTTTTCACATTATGTCAATAGTGAAGTCGACCAGAGTCCGTAGCCGACATTTTAGGCAGATTTCTTTCTCCAAATTAGCCCAATGAAGTTAGGCTAAACGACACATTTGCAAGTGGTATTTGTAAATTATTTCCCTGTACTTTACAGCTATTTGTTCCCCCAGCTGCCAAAATGGCGGCATTTGCACTGAGCCTGGCACGTGTCTGTGTCCGAGAGGTTTCCACGGGACATCTTGCGAAATAGGTAAGTGAACCGTTCCCTACGAACATGTTACGTAAGCAATGTGTACCATATATACCGCCGTGTCGTAGTGGGATTGCTCTGGATTCACAACCCTTTGGTTGAGAGTTCGAACCCGTAAGGGTCATGGGTCAAATCCAGAATTGGTCTCCAAAATCAAAACAGTATCAGAACTAACCAATTAACATATTTTTATAATGGTTACAAATAATAATTACGATTCACCACAAAAAAATGAAGAAATTGCGTTTTCCCTCAAAGTAGGAGCATTTTAGACGTTTTTCCGTGTGGCGGGACGTAATTTCACAAAATTTCTCCATACATTTAGTGCGCGGTCAATTTTCCGTCCCGCCACATTCCGTCCCGCCACAAGGATTTTTATTTTCGAACTAAGATCTATAAATGTTAATGACGTCAAAATTCCATAATTCTTCTACCAAGTCATTGAAGGATAACTAATAGTATACATGATGAAAATGACAGATTAAATCCTAGGTCAATCCGATTATTCAGACCCTGGAATCCTGGATCTCCCAATTGCTGAGCTTCATAACTTCTACCACCCTTTATCGCCCACACAGTACTTACATATATGCTTACTACCAGAGCAACAAATATGCATTCTTTAATTCAAACTTCGGTAAATTCATTCTAGGCTAGTCTGTATACTGTACACAAATACCTGTAGACAAAATTCATCGCCACACTCCACACAGATAAGGCTTTCCTCTTTCTCATGGAGCATAATGTGAGCCTTCAGGCTGGCCAGACGAGAAAAGTTCTTGAAGCAATCGGGACATTGCAGGGGTCCAGTTTGGTGAATGGCCTGGACAGTGGACAGAAGAGAAACGAAACAAACGTCACAATAACATTTTTACTACAGGTGATTTTAATTGATTGCCTTTGTTTATAAATAACTCATTTTCATATCACTGTCTGTGGTTGTATATTGCGATGTCGTCTAAATATGTTTCGTCTAAATATGGTTCCTCTAGAGGCGAGTATCGCTCATTTTTATAAATATAAAATGTTTTGCTCTTTATCATGGAGGAGCATAATGTGAGTATTGAAGCTGCCCAGATGATCAAATTCTTGAACAAATCATCAAGACATTGCAAGGGTCCAGGTCTGGTGGATGGCCTGCACAGAAATTTAAGAAACACAAACATCACAATGTTTACGACATAGTTGATTTTGATGGATTGATTGCCTTTTAAAACGGCTATGTTGTGGGCGGCACTGTGTTTAAATAACGTCGTTCTCTCAATTTTTCCCTTAGATTATTGACCAGGCTTCAATCTGGTACGCTGAACATCAAGCGAGAAGGCAGCACATGTCACATGTGTATCACGTTTTCGAAGAATATATTTATAGGCTCACCTCTTTCTCGTGAAGCATATTATGACTACGTGAGAGACTTCAGGCTTGTCAGGCGAGGAAACTTCAAAGCAATGGAAAATGCCAGGAGAGCTTTCCAATGCTCTCCTGGAGAGTTAATAATGTATATAATAATGGGGAAGGAGGTGTTAAAGGTGCTAAAGTAAAAACGTGTTAGGACTTGGGCGAATAGACTCCTGGGCGAATAGACTCCTGGGCGAATAGACACCCTCCTGTGATAAAATAAGGTAAAAACATTTTTTTAATCATCTTTTTTAGGAGCGCTCCTCGGTGTATGTCAGGAACGTTTAAGGAGAGCGATCGTGTTGGTGCTCCTCAAACGTGGAGGCCTATACAAGGGTTCATTCTATTGAATGGCCTGTAAAAAAGAGGAATCAAACACAAATATTACTAACTTACCAAAAACTGTGATAACGAATGCAGCATTGCACTGTTGTAGAGCTACACTGGGCAGCGCCAGGCGGGGGATCCCGACACTCTTGATTCAACGTTCAAAATAGACAGGGCGGGCGCTGAAGTGGGTCATTCCATCTCAAATCACCCCCCAAAAGTCAAATTAACACCTCTATATCTTAGATTAAATTGGGCCACAGGGTCGTTATTAAGGTCAAATAATACGTACAAAGGTCATTTAATTTCAATCACACTGTATCTTAGTTATGATGGCATATTATGAGCGCTTAGGCCAAGTAAAAAAAACACAGTTGATCGTCCCCGCGCGCATCCTATTTTGCTCCCGCATCCTTTTTTTCTTCTTTTCTACACACTAAAAGACTTGAAGATTCCAATAAAATGTTATGAAATAATTACACTGTTTCAAAATAAATGGAGATTCACTGATTTGTACCTAAAATGTGCATGTCACACATTGGCCCCTGTTTTCATAGAGTAACCCATATACACCATTATATTTGGATGTATTGAAATATAGACCAGAAAAAAAATGTAAAATGTTCAGGAGAGAGAATAGCTCTGCTTAAATGTTGCATGTATGTATTTTCTCTAAAAGAAGGTCTCAAAATCTGTTCTTTCCGTCCAACAAATTCAGCGATTCTTGGCAGATTCCTGAATCGCAGAAATCAGACAATCCTATAAAGCCTTATGTACTGTACCTGACCAGTGCTGTATATAAGTTGTGTTAATATACTGTATATATATACCTTGTGTAATAATAGGTTGTACTGCACATTGAACGACGTGGAGCACTCGTCACACTTGTGGGGCTTGTCCTCGGCGTGGGTCTTATTGTGTCTCCGGAGCTCCTTCCAGGTGGCAAACACCTGCTGGCACGAATCCTCCTCGCAGGCAAACTCCTTCCTGCTCTCTTGGGGCACGCAGGCGACGACCACCGTATCTGGAGGCTCATTCTCGTCGTTGGTGCTAGTGTGGACACTGGCAATAACTGCAGTCAAGACACAATATATATTATTATTATTATTACACCGGTTCTTTCTTACAAAGCGCAAAATCCAAAAGAGCTTTATGCGCTGTACATATAAATAATATTTTAAGTAAAATTAAACTTTAAAATAGAAGGTCTTAGGTGACGACTTAAAGGAAAATATTGATGTAGAGGACCTGATCTTGATGGGTAGCCTGTTCCAGAGCATTGGCGCAGCAGAGTGGAAGGCACGAGCACCAATGCGTTTGGTCGACGGATATGTGATGAGTGTGGAAGCATCCGATGATGATCTGAGACTGCGGCGTGGGGTGTATATGTGTATAAGGTCTCGAAGATAACATGGCGCCAATTCATGCAAACACTTATAAACACATGTATGGACGCGGAATTGTATGCGAAGATGGCAAGAAAGCCAGTGTAGATCGTATAGGACATCTTGGAGATATTAATATGCTTCTTCTTTCTATTAATCACGCATTTTCATTGGTGTAGGGTAACCTTATTTATGCGCATTTGGCTTTTATAAAAAATGTCCAATCTACATTCTGCTTTCAAATGCACGCAAAGCAATGCCGAATCGTGACGTCACGGTCTAATTATTTTTATAATATTTCAACCTATTTTCAACTGCTTATTCCTAATGTTATTTTCATTATAAGTAGTGTTGATATTAATGGTAAATATGATTGATGAATTCGTCTTTCTAGTGATCCTAGTTTGTAACTCAATACATAAGTGAAAACTAAGACTAAAAGGAAATAATTTCGGAATTAATCTGAGCAAAATATGAGTGGATTGGGTGAATTGGGTGAACACACTTTGAATTGGGTGAGGGCTTTCGCTGACGTTTACGTTATTCTGAATTAGGCTAGGTTAGCCTTTATTGAAATGTAAACCGTGCATGTCTAGGACCTATGCTACAAAACTTCACAACAAATAGGCCCATATGCACATTATGTGGCTGGTCATTTTCGTAAGCTAAGACACTTTGCTATAAGAAACTAGGCCTACTCTAAGTCTAAACAATATTATACACTTTTAGTAGGCTAGGCCACCTGTTGAAAATTAATTTAAGAAACTCCCAAAAATATTTGCAAAATAAAATTGTAATCATTAAGTTAAGTAAGAATTAATTGACTTCTAAGTTCTTCTTTGGTTGTGTAATTTGTACTCAGTATTTTACTATATCTAACTTAGTCCTGAAATCACCATTTAACCTATTTTCATCAACAATTTGAATACATAATTCCTAAATGTCATGCTGTGTTTTGCTTAAAATTGTTCATGGTTTTGAAGTCCGATGATTTCTTCACGCTGTCTGATTATTCTGGCACTAGGCTAGAGATCTTATCTTAACGTACTTAAATTACGTAAAGAGTAATCCAGGTTTGAGGTTTGACACTCAGAGAGTTCTTGATGCGTGGAATGGCTTTCCAGAGTCATTGGTTCACTCGGACAGTGTCAGTGGTCTGGATAAATATTTATGTGACTGTGCAGGGTCAGGGACGGGTTTACTATGAGGTCCACTTCAGGGGTGATGGAGGTTCAGGATCATATTTCATGAGGAATAATGTCCTTGCTGATCCTTTCTTTACTTAACCTCTTGACTGCCTGAAGTGTGTTTTAACACGCGCTGGTGGGAGGGAGAACGGGAGACGTCATGTCAATGTCACTTGTCTTTTGCAATCAATACGTATATATGGCAACATAATAGTGTCAAGCTCAACTGTATACATGTGTAATATGCACTTTTTGTATAATTTTAGGCTAATGAGAAACGTCGACCCCCGTCCAGGAAATTTTGGCGCTGCTTTTGATCCATCGTATTGTAAATGTATATTTACTTTAACTATTACCCTTTTTGAACAATGTTGAAATTAATGTATTATGTCAGAACACTGAAAAAGCATACGTTTCCAGTGTAGCCTATAGTCCTGTATATTTGCTGCCTAAAATACATTTTTGCACTAACAATTTTGGGTATTTTTTTTATTTAGTTATTATTACGGAGGGTATGAAGACGGATTTAAAAATGTTACCATTACGGGGGCCAATGATCGAGACATGTTTCGTTTCTTTCCCCCTTTATGTTTCGGAGAATGGTCAGTGACCATCACTGTGGACAAACTTATATAAGAACGTTACTGTCAATACACCCAAGATGATTATACACTAGTGGCAGTAATGCACTTATCAATTTTAATTCCCCCTTACCCACACGGGCATAGCGGTGTAATTTTCTACAGTTTAGCGGGGGTTCACATTATTGTGTCCCCTCTATACCGGGGATGTAACATCAGTTTAACCCATTCAACGATAATACGGTACATATAGGGTATCCCATAGTTATCACTCTGTGCTGACACCGTACATATAATCGCGTGCACACTTTGTTAAGGTATTCAGTATATGGAGTTACATTATGATAGTGACCCCGGGACTTGCACCATATGTAATAACAATATAGTGGAATTTAGCACGACGTTCAGCACAATAATGCCCCGCCGTGCTGGTACGTCATAAATGTAGCTGGTGAAGAAATGCCCATAACAATTGTCAAAATAACTTAAGAAGTGCACAATTGGTATAAATAAGCTTTGGATAATTCATAAATTTAAATTCATTAATTTAATTATTAAAAAATGATTGTAAAATATTTGGCAAAAAAGACAACATGGGGACTCGAACTCGTGTAAATAAAATCAATGGGTTCCATAGTCACATGCTTTACCGAATGCGCTGTCATCACGATCGCTAGTAATCATTGTATTTTATATTAAAGCGAAACTAATATAATTCTTAACAGTTTTATTATTAGGTTTGACATGCATTATTTTTGGATTATTATTTTTAAACAATGCCTTTATGGCCAGCATCCTATTAATATAATTGGCTACAATGTTAATTATGGTAAACAGGATATACGGCCGCTAACTCACAATGAATTATACGGTTCCGCTGCCACGAACGTTCGAATATTCTTCACAGTCAATATTGGGTACCGCCAATGCACACGTAGCAAAACAGATCCCTGTGTAAATTGTTATAAGTCAGTAAGCATTTTCACGATCTGGGTGGTCACCAAAGGTCAATGAAGATAAATAGGATTGGTATTTGTTAGACATATTTTTTACATTTGTAATACCTGAAAAATATAACTGTAAAGAACAATTATATAATGATTCCTGTTTATGTTATTGTTATTATTATTATAATATCATAATGTTTAATAAAATCGATATGTCGAAAACCAAAAAGTTAACACGGCATAACCATGGGCACGGATCCTTTGTAATTGTATTAGTGTTCTGCTTCGGTGACCTCTCTGGTAACATCATCGTGAGCATGCGCATATGAAAATATCCGAGACTATGAAAAGGCTTATGATATCCTTATTTATTTATTAATTTCAACAGTATTTTGATTTATGTATATCTGAGATATCGATAAATAGCAAACTACTTTTAAATCGTTAATTATTTGGAAATCTGACTGTCGTCGGGCTTAGTATTGTATCTAAATGGTTTCAAAATGATTGCCACTTTTCAACAACCCTATTTTTATAATGGTACCGACTGATCGCTAATATTAGTGGGCAGACTGTTTTTACCCGCCTGCGTTGACATAGTTCCGTATTGTATTAATTATAATAATAACGATAAAATAAATTAAATGGTAGGAGATAAAAATAAAAGGGCAATATATACACATGAGACTATCATTCAGCAATACAATACTAGTACTTGTTGATTACTACAATTATAAAGTAGGCTAACAAATAAATCGAACGCATGACGCGCCCGAATGGTGTTCTATTCTCAGTGAGCAAATCAGTGGGTCCCGTGGCCGCCACCTAGCCGCCGCCTAACCGCCGCCCAGTTATATATATACCATTATTTACAATCAGTAATATAACACTTCATTACTATAGAAGCAATACTGAAGTATTACTTCCCAATGTACGCTTAGTCAAACTCATGCTTCGTGGCAGACTTTGACTATGACACGATATTTGTTTCAGTGTCATGTGTACATGTATATATAAAATCTTATTATTAGTTATTGTTTTGCACAAGCCGATATATGCTAAGAATGGAAAAAAAATTGTCGTGTTTAAGATAAATCAGTCAAATTAACTGGTGGGACATCAGTACATATATCAAATACATCAATATTAAAAAAAAAATCAACAAAACTGCATATATGTGATGATTGTTAGTCTCATAAGATTAAGTAAAAGTAAAATATAGGCCACGCCCCCAAAAAACAAAATTGCCTAAAAACCTTGTTTAAACAAAATCACATATGTTGTGATCTGATACCTATTTACTAAGTAAATATGTTACAATTAGTTAGCATTTTCATTAATAACGTCAATTATTATGATTTAAATGATATTGACATTGTTTATATTCACGAGGCGGTTGGCCGCCGGCGAGACGCCGATATAAAGATTGTGTGGGGTGCGCGGCGGCACCATTTGTTACAACGGGTCGGTTACATATGTCCTTGTAAGGAATATCAAGTTTTTTAGACATGTTATGTTAGTCTTGGCGAGACTGCGTTTTTTCTAGAAAATCGGTAACAATGATAATATAACTATAGTAGCTGACCATAAAAGCTTACTTTATTTTCATAAAAGTATTGTCTGGCTGTAAGACCCACACTAGACCGGTTTATGCTATCAATTTGTAATGCCTACTCGTTATATATATATATATATATATATGTCTCTACTTAAGACCTCGCGTAGCTAGGCTTCGAGGGGGTGTAGCTATCATCAATTATTTTGTTCTCATCTGTGCCAACCTCCCGAAAACTAGAGTGAAACGAAAACTGTAGTTACTCGTGAATCACATACGCCAAAAATCACATTATTGGTTTTTATACTGTTGGCTGGGTGATTCAGGGGGACCTATCGCTCAAAACAAACAACGTATTATATAGCATTACGCAGTACGCACGTACTGTGTGTTACGCTATAGATCAGCGTGTACATAATATTGTACATACTGTACATGTACTGCATGTGTACGTGATATGTGTATTACATTGTGGGTAGTCCAGGCTACTGCATTGCTATTCAATTATCCAAAACCCTCCCTCTAACGTCACTGAAAAGTTGAAAACACAAAATAATTGCATGATCCCATAACTATCATGATATGCAGTGTAGGATCAATATTGATGAAATTTCCACTCTAAGCCATTATTGCTCGAATAAGAAGTGGAATATTATATTATGTAAGTGTAAGTCTGTTAGCTTAGCATTAGTCCTAAGCCGGACTTGAAAGCCTAGTAAGGATAGGCCTAGGCCTAACGTTGGACCTAACCCTAAGCCAGGGGGTTAGGCTTTGCCTAGTATCTATGACATATAAGTGAATACACCTGGCTAGCTTAACCATAAACTTTATATGGTTAGTCATTGTATATTTGTGTATCGAGGGTCGGAGTTTCCTAATTTAACAATATAAATGAAACATGAAGTAAG
>JAODAI010163747.1:0-10873 GCA_027575025.1 Scotoplanes globosa | reverse complement strand
TTATTGCAGGGGCCCTGGGGAGAACACTGGCTTGCCAGTGACAGGGTCCCTGGTTATGAATGATTTAATAAAAATAATAAAAAATAAAATTATGTACTGTGAGTAATTACATGTCATACCTGTTTTCAGCACAGATGTGCACGCTACTTAGTAGCAGTTGCTGTGCCTAAACTTCATTATTATCATTATCATTATATATAGGACATGTAAGCACACAGTTTAATATCTAGGCCATGATGACTATGTTCCAGTATCTGTAACAGATATGTGAGTCATGCACCACGGCAGATTGGGTATTATGTCGGCATTCTTCATTTTGAAATAATAATAATAATAATACACCACCTTTTGCATAGCACAATTTCATCTCAATGAGATCTCAAAGCGCTTTGACATTATTACCCTTGGTCATTGGTGTTCTCGTCTGACCCACATACGTGGGCACAAAATTGGCTGCAATAAATGCGCTCAGGTGACTAGTAACACCTCACAGGTTCCCATTTAAACACCTGGGTAAAGAGAAGCAATCAAGATAACGTGCCTTGTCCAAGGACTCACCCCAAGATAACCACCAGCAGTGCTGGAATTCGAACCCGGGACCTTACAGTCACGAGTCCATTGCCCTAACCACTGGGCTATCTCAACATCTCTAAGATAGGGGAGGTTTTCCTCTAGAATATATCACACATGCAATGAATTTGACCAAATCAATTAATAAAATTCAGTAGCTTTGAAAAAATATATTTTCTTGATTTGGGTATCAAAATAAAGATAATTGTCTCCTCTTCTTTCTCTTGACACTAATATCTCAAAAACCGAAGGCCGACATAATAACTGATCTGCCATGCTACATCACATATATATCAAAGCTCTGGTAGCTCTTGTTATAACTTTGTAACCTCATTTTTAGCTTGATCACTTGATGTCATCATGCTTGGTATCATTAGCTTGACCACTTGAGACCACTTGATGTCTAAATATATCGTTCTTGATATCATTAGCTTGACCACTTGATGTCTAAACATATCACGTTTGGTATCATTAGCTTGACCACTTGATGTCATCATGCTTGGTGTCATTAGCTTGACCACTTGATGTCTAAACATATACTTGCTAGCATTAGCTTGACCACTTGATGTCATCATGCTTGATATCATTAGCTTGACCACTTGATGTCTAAACATATCATGCTTGCTAGCATTGGCTTGACCACTTGAAGTCATCATGATTGGTATCATTAGCTTGACCACTTGATGTCTAAACATATCATGATTGGTACGATTAGCTTTACCACTTGATGTCATCATGATTGGTATCATTAGCTTGACCACTTGATGTCTAAACATATCATGCTTGGTATCATTAGCTTGACCACTTGATGTCTAAACATATCATGCTTGGTGTCATTAGCTTGACCACTTGATGTCTAAATATATCATGATTGGTAGCATTGGCTTGACCACTTGATGTCATCATGCTTGGTGTCATTAGCTTGACCACTTTATGTCTAAATATATCATGATTGGTACGATTAGCTTTACCACTTGATGTCATCCTGCTTGGTGTCATTAGCTTGACCACTTGATGTCATCCTGCTTGGTATCATTAGCTTGACCACTTGATGTCATCATGCTTGGTATCATTAGCTTGACCAATTATTCTCATTTCAAAAACCGTAAAAACACCTCCATGTACAGACTACAAAGTATGACTTTACAGCCCTTTTTCATTTCATCAAATTGTCGATGAAATCTGGTTGGACGTGCAAATGAGATGGCCATGTCTACAACTAGAGCTTTTATTCTGGGCACTCAGGTTTTCCCCCCATCTCTGTGTCCGTTCGTTGCTAAAATTACCCTGCTATGAAATGTTGAATTAAATAAAAAAAATAAAAAAACATGTATTTTCTTCTGGCAGGTCGGTTTCTTCAAGAGGAAGAGGAAGTACATGGGGGTACCAACTGAGGACGACGTAAACGGTAAATTGGCGTCACGGAGCGCAAAGACCACATAGTGAGACCGCTGACTCAAACCTAAAGACCACATAGTGAGACCGCTGACTGAAACCTAAGGACCACATAGTGAGACTGCTGACTGAAACCTAAAGACCACATAGTGAGACCGCTGACTCAAACATGAAGACCACATAGTGAGATCGCTGACTCAAACCTAAGGACCACATAGTGAGACCACTGATTCAAATATGAAGACCACATAGTGAGACCGCTGACTGAAACCTAAGGACCACATAGTGAGACCGCTGACTCAAACCTAAGGACCACATAGCGAGACCACTGATTCAAACATGAAGACCACATAGTGAGACCGCTGACTCAAACCTGAAGACCACATAGTGAGACCGCTGACTGAAACCTAAGGACCACATAGTGAGACCGCTGACTCAAACCTAAAGACCACATAGTCAGACCGCTGACTAAAACCTGAAGACCACATAGTGAGACCGCTGACTCAAACCTAAAGACCACATAGTGAGACCGCTGACTCAAACCTAAAGACCACATAGTCAGACCGCTGACTAAAGCCTGAAGACCACATAGTGAGACCGCTGACTCAAACCTAAAGACCACATAGTGAGACCACATAGTAAGACAGCTGACTCAAACCTAAGGACCACATAGTGACACCGCTGACTCAAACCTAAAGACCACATAGTGAGACCACTGACTGAAACCTAAGGACCACATAGTGAAACCGCTGACTCAAACCTAAGGACCACATAGTGAAACCGCTGACTGAAACCTGAAGACCACATAGTAAGACCACTGATTCAAACCTAAAGACCACATAGTAAGACCGCTGACTGAAACTTAAAGACCACATGGTGAGACCGCTGACTGAAACCTGAAGACCACATAGTGAGACTGCTGACTCAAACCTAAAGACCACATAGTGAGACCGCTGACTGAAACCTAAAGACCACATAGTGAGACCGCTGACTGAAACCTAAAGACCACATAGTGAGACCGCTGACTCAAACATAGTGAGACCGCTGACTGAAACCTGAAGACCACATAGTGAGACCGCTGACTCAAACCTGAAAGGTCCTGTGAAGTGAGCCCGCTGACTGAAACCTGAAAGGTCCTGTGATGTAACAAGATGGCGTCCGAGCAGCCGTCACCGAGCCCAGTGGTCAGCCGAATGTTGGTGTCTAATGGTTCCAATGTCTAATGGTGTGTTGTATTTAAAGTGAAAGGTATATTATGTGGTTCAATTGGTGGAGATAGTGGTCAGCCGAATGTTACCGTGGCATCCAGATGGGTGTTGATGTCAATAATGGTTGCAATGTCTAGTACAGGTGTGTATGTCAAGTGAAAGGTATATTATATGTGGTGTGATGTGGTTCGATCGGAGTTGATAGGATATAGTGGGATCCAGACGGTTGTCGGCGTCTCTGGTTTGGTTTGAGTGGCTGGCGATGGAGACATGTAAAGAAGAATGATGTGTATTTAAAGTGAATGGTATATAGATATATATATATATATATGGTGTGATATGGTTCGTTTGGAGGAGATAGTAGTTATATTGGTTGTTTGTGAGTGTTTTTGCTGCACATCGTTTTATTGTTGCCCAGAAATATTTTTGTTGGTACGTCCACCGGGATATAAAAATGGTGTGCCTGTGGTGGTATATATTAAGGTTGGCATTCAAGGGGTTAAGGTTGGCATTATGTTCTCACCCACCCTTGTCAGATGCAGCAATCTTATCCCTGATAGTACCTGATCTCACCAACATACAGGAAATGGCATCTTTACAATCCTCATATATTATGTGGTCCTTAGGTTTGAGTCTGCGGTCTCACTATGTGGTCTTTAGGTTTGAGTCAGATGCAACAATCTTATCCCTGATAGTACCTGATCTCACCAACATACAGGAAATGGCATCTTTACAATCCTCATATATGCCCCAGTGAGCACATCTGACCTGCGTTCACATAGTGATTACTGTATAGAGATGCCTACACTGTGCATAGGGATCTATTGAGTAGGTCTACCTGTGACTGCATTGAAGCATACACAGCACAGAGTTTGGCAACAGGACCACCCATCAATTGATACTACTGCTTAACCCTTTGAACCCTGAATTATTGGGCGCCGTCGGCTCTGTGACCCTGGATTTATTGACAACGTACGCAAATAACACGTACGCGCAAGCCGGAAAACCGGCTCACAGGGTTGAAAGGGTTGATTCTCTCTGAATAGATTGGTAAAAGTAAATGCTGTGGTCCCATCCTGTCCCATTGTGTTGGTATTTATGAATAGAGGACAACATACTTTTGCTGCACTTTTCAAAGGGAGTGATTAGATAATGGCACCAGCGGGGGACTCTTGTCGACGAATACATGCTGAAACCATCAGAGAATATAACCATTCGTGGCGGGTATCAGACCCTACATGGCAGGTATCAGTCCCTTATGGCAGGTGATTTGAAACCCTCAGAGAATATAACCACCATTCGTGGCAGATATCAATCAGTCCCTATATGGCAGGTATCAGTCCCCATAAGATATCTTACCCAGGCCGCGGGTCAAAATGTGATTTGAAACCATAAGAGAATATAACCATTCGTGGCGAGTATCCGTCCCTTATGGCAGGTATCAGTCCCTATATGGCAGGTATCAGTCCCCATAAGATATCTTACCCGAGCCACAGTCAAATGTGATTTGAGACCATCAGAGAATATAACCATTCGTGGCGGGTATCCGTCCCTTATGGTAGGTATCAGTCCCTATATGGCAGGTATCAGTCCCCATAGGATATCTTACCCAGGCCGCGGGTCAAAATGTGATTTGAAACCATCAGAGAATATAACCATTCGTGGCGAGTATCCGTCCCTTATGGTAGTAGGTATCAGTCCCTATAGGATATCTTGCCTTATCATCCTGTTCCAAATATAGCGGGTATCAGGCCCTACATAGCAGGTATCAGTCCCTACATAGCAGGTATCAGTCCCCATAATCTTACCCGAGCTCCAGTCAAATGTGATTCAAACTCTTAATTACCCGAGTTGATTGTTCCCTGATAAAAATTGATATTGGGTACGGTGGATGGACAAGAGGAAGCCTACAAAATACACTGGAAATCGTGGGTCTAGCTCACTGCACTAGCTGTGTGCCACTGACACTATTGGAGACTGTAGGCCTACATACACGTGCATGTATTATAATGCAGGCACTGGCACTAAACCGTTTTCAAGGAATGGATTAAAATATGTTAACAAAAGTGTAGGTGGGACACTATGACTGAAGTGAAATGTAGAGCCCTCTGACATGAAATTGGAAGAGGTAAAGACACCCGTCGGGAATGATGCCTCCGCCCATCCACCCCCCACGTTGGGGAGGATGACCCATGATAGGTAGAAATGTAGTTGAAGCGAAACGTGATAAATACGTTTTTGCTGTTTTGAGTAAACTCCGTTTATGTAAACTGTTTGCAACAGCTTTTTATCAAATCGAGAGGTACGCACGCACACACCTTGGTTTACCTGTTTAAGAGGGCGCTCCAAAGCACACCGGTGCGTGTGCGTATCTCTCAATTTACAACCGTAATAAATTCTAATAAAATACAACCTATTTGATATTATTTAAGGAATTCCATTACAATTTGATAGAAAAGCGGATCTCACTCCAAACACCAAATAGACATATTTATCACATTTTGATGCGGCAATGCCCTTCGTATAACTATGCCTAATATATAATTTTTAGATTAAGTGTATCAATGTGTATCTTTCAACTATTCCCAGTTTCCTAGCACTAATTAGTTGCTCTACTGTCAACTGTTAGGTAATATGTAAGTGCCTTACATGCTTATAGACGTTTCCATTATTAATATATATATATATAGTATGTACAGAGTTATCGATTCTGCGGTCGGACGGCGCATCTTTGAGAGAAAAATGTTGCTCGTCGTTGATTTTTTTTTAATTGTCGGAATGATCAGCTCGTTTGTGTTATATTTAATTTGTGTTGTGTTTCGTGATAATTGTTGAATTTGATACATTTTTACTGCCGAATTACTGCTGCCGAATTACTGCTGGAACATGAATGATTGCAATGTATATATACAATAAGTTTTGAGATTTTTGTGGGTCTTAATGAATGTGAAAATGCATGGTAGATATGACTAATATATAATATATATATATATATCTGTGACCTTGTCACCCCTAATGTAAGCGCTTACACCAAAATGAGAAGGCGTTTTAAGGCATGTCGTTGATTGGGTGCACCTTTAGCGTTCGCTTGATATATAATTAGTCTAAATCGAACAAAATGTAACAAAATTATTGATATTTTAATACATGCTTTGTGGTGCATTTTGGCAAATAAATGTAGTTGAAAATGACGTCGCAAGTGAAAAAATGTGGACTTTGTATATAAAATTTATCGATGTTTTCCCCTAAAATATGACATTCTGCCCGTTATATTTTCACCCAAGCATGTTTTTTTAATGAAGTATCGCAACATCACAATATCAAAAATAAGAAAGACTGAATAATAATATTTTGGATTCCACTTTTTATCAATTTTCCCTACTTTCATATTTGCCAACAAGCACCTACTATGAGGATAGGTCACATATATGCCTACATTAGGGGTGATGGTCACATAGCGCCCACTATGAGGATAGGTCACATATATGCCTACATTAGGAGTGATGCGTCACAGAGCGCCCACTTGAGGATAGGTCACATATATGCCTACATTAGAGGTATTAGGTCACATATTAAATAAAAATAAAAAATAAATAATATATAACATTTATAACGCGCAAAATGCAGAAAGCTTCGAAGCGCAC
Source organism: Scotoplanes globosa (assembly GCA_027575025.1). NCBI lineage: Eukaryota > Metazoa > Echinodermata > Holothuroidea > Elasipodida > Elpidiidae > Scotoplanes > Scotoplanes globosa. The sequence goes on along the minus strand of JAODAI010163747.1, from coordinate 4,056 downwards.
AAATAGACAAACTATGCAAATCAAAATGGAAGAGAAATCATGCGCTAAAGTTTAAGGGTTTAACATTATAGGCATGTGATAATGTTAATACACTGATTTTAAGTTCTTATGTGAACATTATAAAGATGTAGTTGTGAATCTTAACCTACAGCAAAAGTGTGAACCCTGAAATGGGAATATTGATAAAGTAAGACTTTTTTAATCAAGGGGAGCCGATATACGCACATTAATGTGATATTCTGAATTGTTGCTAGTCATTCACTTTGGGGATTTTTCCACAAAATTTATAAATAATCATCACATAATTTTCAAAAATGAAACGTAATGGCTCAATGAATTGCAAAGTAATGACGCTGACGATAATGTTCATAAAAATTAATATATCAACAAAAGTAACATAAATTTAATCAAATATGGCTTTACCTCGAAATGAATATTACGGAAAAAATACCCGGTTTTGTTACAAATATAGAATCGGTTATTATGTTGGCATTCTTCATGTCCTCGGTTTTTAATCCGGAGTGATGATGATTATATTCCAGTATATCAAAGGCTTTGGGTGGCTCATATAACCACTGCGTTGAAAAGGGCCAAGAAACCTATTCATTCATTCATTCATTCCTCCAAAATGATCATTTTTGCGGTGAATTGTGACCAACTCCATTAATAAGCAGCTTAGACGACTATTCATATTTTCTTGAGTTTGGTATAAAAATACTACTACTGGTCTATTATTTTGTTTCACCACTGATATCTCAACGTAATCAATGGCCGACATCTAATCCCTGATCAGCCATGGTGCTTCACATATATGTATGTTTGTGTGAGTGTAATTATTATGAATGCATTGCGTGTAGGGATGATGTATTCTGTCGGCATGTACTTTATATGTACTCCATTCTAGTACTGCAATATATTTGTATGTTTTTTAACTAGCTTTTATCGATACGTATTTAATCTTGAGTTTTTTTTAAATCGTGGATATATTCTCCTATGTCTGTAAATAGTAGGCCTATATATCACAGACTCGTCTGACCCGTTAGTTCGGTTGACAGAGAGCGTTGGACTTGTGATCGCAAGGTCTGGAGTTCAAGCGTGGGGTGATAGTGATTGTATTCCAGTGGCTCTAACTTGGCATCTCAAATGCTTTTGGTGGCTCATATAACCTTGTTGCTGAAGAGGGCCGAGGAACCAAATAATCAATCAATCGGTCAAATATGATTGAAATAAAGGACCCAACCGATGATATATCAATGGATCCTGCAATGTCTGTAGATGTCTGTATATATCACAATCTTGTATGAGCGGTAGCGTTGGACGTGGGATCGTAAGGTCGGGAGTTCTAACATGGGGGTGATGTTGACTATATTCCAGTGGCTCTAACTTGTTATGGCAAAGGCTTGGGTATATGATTTAGCCTGATAGCATGGTTCAAAATAAAGATAATCCCATGGTTGTCCACAGGGCAACCAGATCCCATAAACTACACTATTTCAATCCACAGGGCAACCACCTACAGTAATCTTGACAAGAACTGGTTGCCCTGCAGTAAATCTGGGTGTCTCGGGCACCCGGACGCCTGCTAATTTTGAACCCTGGTCACCGTGGTGTTACAGATTGACATCACGGCGAACGTCACACTTTATATCGTAGTGACATCACGGTGAGCTCACGTGAGTTCAGTTCTGGACTTTGCCTTTGTATTATCGCCATATCTGACCGGTTAGCTCAGTGCATCTTAGGGTACAAGTTTGATTTGGATAACAATATCGTTGCAGGAGAACAAAACTGTGCTACGTCCCCTTTTGCCAAAATTGAGATTTTGACGGGAGACTGTTCTAGAAACATGTGCGCTACTTTCTGCATAAAAAGTGAAGCAAAATATTTTTGGGAGAAAAGTTGTGTTGAAAAAAAGGTAAAGTGAAATGTTCTATGTCCAAATATTTTCCCTTTGTGGAACATGATAAACTGTCTATAGATATGTCCATGATAAACTGTCCTCTGGAATGATAAGCTGTCATATGTTCTTCAGGACATATAGGACCGTTTTTAATTCACTAAATACAAAGTATGTAATATCTTTGAAATATAAAACTGTCCCAAGTCCATTTAGCCCTCATCGTGCACATTTTTTACACTGCCTGTACACTCAATTAATTTGAGTTATATTGAAATAGAAGTATACAACATTTCAATAAATGATTTCATAAGTTTCTATTCATCCGATGAGATAATGTTGCAAATGAAAATTGTTAAGAACAAAAAAATCAGAATGTTGAAAAAAGAAAAATCAGCACGGTACTTGCAAAAAATGTCAATTATGTATTTTTTATGAAAATTAGGCCATAATTGTGATCGATGAATGCTAACGGTTCATAATCACGTTACCTTTACTCTTATAATTGCTCCATAAATGACTTATTTCTTCCTTAAAATCCCACCAAATGTGCCTCTATATTCACGTATCCACTAAAATCAGTCAATTTTTAATTAACCAACTTTCAACCATAATTTTTTTTGAAATGTTCAATGTAAACCTACACTGAATGTGAGTTTTGTGATTATCGTAGGAATATGTTTCGCGAAGATTTATGAAATTCCACCTAGTTAAGCCGACCTGAAGTGTGTAACTGTCTACCGCTCAATATTGTGCCGCTCGTGTACCAGAGCACATATGCTCTCGGCGCAAGTTGGCGCCGCTCTTACGATGAGGGTTACGACCCCTCAAAATACCACACGATTGGCATAATTTTAAAATAGACATTAATACTACAAAATAATAACAATGTCTCAGTTGTAGTTTATTACTCATCGATTTCAGTTATTGGATACTGTTTTATGACCAATTAAATTGTTTAAACGCCATTATCTCAAAACGTCAGTTTTGGACATAGCACCGTTTTGTTCGCCTGCGACGATATAGGGTCACCAAGTTTTCACGATGTAACTATATTGTCACCGAATTTCCACGATCTTCAAAATTTGTGGGAATTAATGGAATTTTATATTTTACCTGTGAATTTGCCCCAAAATCTGGCGACTATGTGTATACGCGTACGGAACGAACATTTGTCAATTGTTGGTTGTAGTTACAGTATTTTACAATTATAATAATAATTATAAATAAGTCTTTATATATGTTTATTTTAATACGGGTACCAATGTGTGACATTCATCTCATTTCATATTTTATTATTATATTCACAAATACAACCAGTTTATTTGAGTACTGGAATATATGTATTATAGTGCAAGTTACATCTGAACCAGATCTGAAAGCACTTTGACAGTATTACCCCTGGTCATTGGCGGTCTCACCCATACCCACACATACGTGGGCCCCGTACAGCTATAGTGATGCACGCGGATGGCATAGTAACATAGTAACATGGCATAGTAACACCTCACAGGTTCCCATTTATACACCGGAGTAAAGTGAAGCAATCAAGATAAAGTGCCTTGCTCAAGGACACACACCAAGTTAACCACCAGCAGCTCTGGGATTCGAATCTGTCACAGTCACGAGCGAGCCCATTGCCATAACCACTCGGCTATCTCGACTTCTCAATAATAATCCTCTCCCAAATTTCAAAAATATATTCTTTCCCTCCCAATTTCTGACTTTTATTTCACGAACCCCAGTACAAAGTTTGTATTTGTTAGACGTGGAAAAAATTTATGGCACTATATAAGTACATTGATCAGTATTATCGCTGCTTTTTTAAAATAGTTTTTCCCATTGAAATGCTATATTTTGTAGGGATTTAAAAATTGGAGAAATATGGGACTGAAGACGATGTACACAGATACATTTGTATATTGAAATATATTGAAATATATCGTTAAAATTGTTAGCCTACTTTACAACTTACTGGATGTTCTAAATTCCATTAATTTGTTTTGGCAATGTAGAAAAGTTTTAAAAAGTGATTTATATGAAATTCTTAGTGACCTTTATAAGTATAAAAAAGTTAAAAAAAAGATTTATTTGAAATTCTTAGTGACCTTTAGTGGTTTGTCACTGCAGATTGGGCATTGTACTTGTAATTACATGGT
>JAODAI010163636.1:0-10873 GCA_027575025.1 Scotoplanes globosa | reverse complement strand
CCTAATTCGGCGCCCCCCATTCTAAAAACATGGATCCGCCCCTGAGACATGCCTGTCAAATCCTGTTTTCGAGACCGCAAGTATAGTAAGTAGCCTATCTGGCAGATATGCGAATGCGGATAAGTTGTAGTGGTCATATTCCTAAAGTCTGAAGTACTCATAGACATATGTATATGCCTAGTACGGTGAGGATTTGTTAACTACATACGTTTTTGTCAAATATACCGAACAAGGCCATTCGAGAGAATCGAGTCGTGAATCTCTTTATATTGCAAAGCGACCACTCGACTGAGACAACTCACCTCTCTGCGGTTCGCCTCCACAATTTTAGAAAAAATAAATCGATTAGAAAACAGGGATGGGGGCAGGAGTTAAAGAAATGTTTCGTCCTCCTACAGGGATTTAGTATCGGTCTTACATAATCTGAATTAAAAATTAAAAAAAATATAACAGAACATGGTTTTCAAGAATTGTGGGCGTGACCGATTTCCATTGATGTCATTGGTCAATGAACTGAATCTACCGTATCTATACTAGAAATCAAAATCACGCCTCCGGGTCAAAAAGGGAATAGTTGACATCATGGAATTCCTTTTTTATTAATGTAGGGTTCACAGTCTTACAACCTTTGCTATTCCACTGTTGTCTATATATAATATTCAAGAATATAATAAATAAAACGTTTAGTTGCATCTCAGCTGCTGTATGGGAGGCATAGGCGTAGCGAGGGGGGGGGGAATTGGGTCATTCCCCCTCCCCCCTCGGGATTTTTGAAAAAAAAAAAAAGGAGATAAAAGAGGGAAAAGGGTTGAAAAGGGGAAAACTAGAAACTTGTGAACACAAACTTCTTGGCATGAAACTGTATTAAAATGTTGCAATATTGCATCTAAGGGCATTTAGATGTCCATTTTTTTTAAATACGCTCCGCGCCAACCAAGGTGGCGCTCCGCTTCGATAGTGTATCACCCAGATCAGTGGAATTGACAGATCAGTAACAGACATGGTCCCCCGTCCATAAATTACTAGCTATGCCCCTGATGGGAGGGCATTGGGTAAAACGGAACTCCTGCCTTTTCTACCTTCCAATTCCCACATCGAATCACATCAGTGTCGAAATTAGTGTTACTAGCTGTATATCCGCGCACCGCGCCACCCAACTCCACGTGTGGTGTTATCAATACTTAAACTGGGAAGGGTGCGATCTGAGTGGAATCTAACACATATGTCTAGGCCTATATATACCCGTGTTTCAGTTTTTATACTGTGATTTTGATAAAACAACATATTTAATTATACATTCACACACATGATGTAAGTACATTGTATACTTATATATTCAATATTTGTATATAGTACTGTATATGGGGGTAAATGTATACTACATACATGTATTCACGATAATAATCAAATTGACAACAACTGCTCCGACCCGATCAAAATTTGAAATTAAATATATTTGAGGGATATGGCTGGTTTCTGATCCGTACACAACATTCATAACTTATTATGTACTTTCACATTTAGCATTGTGAATGCTACCCATTGCAGGTCCTGCACTGCCTCGGAAATTAAACAAGAAACATGCAAACTACATGGTGATTTATTTTTTAATTTTTTGGGCATCATCTGTACATCACGGTAAAATAGCCTATACCCTATCGGTATTTCAGGAATAAAGCCTCGGTCACTCACTAATATACTAGCGTCAGGGCTATCATCATAAAAACCAACATACTTAATAAACGCTCGTAAAGCAGCCCTATACCAAATATCAACTCAATATTGATATAATCGTATTCACAAACCAAGATTTTCGTAATTAGCACCGCCCACTAATTCATATATAAGGGTCGCCACCAAAAACGAATAAACTTCTTCCCCGGGCTATAGAATATAATTTTGGCTATATCTCCAAAAAATTGCAAGGGTTTCGCCTGTACATTGTAAATTAGCCTAACATCTATAGCCTAACAATAGTGTATGAATAAAGCCCCGCCCAGTCATTAATGTACGAGGTATCATCGTCAAAATGAATAGGCTTCCTAACCGACATGCAAGGCATCTCTATATCAAATATCAACTTAATCCGATATAGCTATACGGTTGGTGATATATCGTGTTAACGAGCCTGGGCGTCACACACATACACACACACGCATACAGGTAAGAGGTGTCAAATGAGGACTATATCGTGGCACCATGTAATAGTGGACGCCTTCAAATTGGCACTGTTGGAGGCTAAATTGAAATAAGATGGTATGATACATGTTATTAATTGGAAAAAAATGTTGTATATTTTTTATTTTAGGAGTTATGATGATTGTATGTAAGTCTCAATTTCCACATTTCAACAGAGGACATTAAGAAGGACTGTCATGTAGGAGGTGTCAAATGAGGACTATATGGTGGCACCATGTAATAGTGGACGCCTTAAAATTGGCACTGTTGGAGGCTAAATTGAAATAAGATGGTATGATACATGTTATTAATTGGGAAAAAAGGTTGCATATTCTTTTATTTTAGGAGTTATGATGATTTTATGGAAGTCTGAATTTCTACATTTCAACAGAGGACATTAAGAAGGACTGTCCTGTAGGAGGTGCCAAACGAGGACTAAATATTGGCCCCATGCAACAGTGGACGCATTCAGATTAGGCCAGTTAGGAGTTTAATTACATTAAAATAATGTGATACATATTATTAAGTAACAGAAAATGAAGATATATTCTTTAATTTTACAATTCATGAATATTTTATGTAAGTCTACGTTTCAATATTTCAACTGTAGACATTATTGAATAGGACTATCACATGGAACAGTGTGACATGTCAGATTGATCCAGTTAGGGGCTGAATTGAACTAAAATGGTGAGCTACAGTACATGTTATTCATTTTTGTATTGTACAATTGATGAATATTAATGAATGCAAGTCTAAATTTCCATTTTCAACAGTGAACATATACAAAGCACTGGAGTTATATGGACATAGACATGGAGTAGTTATAGGTGGTTCTTTTTCTTCGTGGGAGAATGTCACTATTGGTATTCCTCAGGGTTCTGTGTTGGGTCCATTGTTATTTGTTGCTTATATTAATGATTTAGATGATGCTGTTAGTGTTTCCGGTATTAAGAAGTATGCCGATGATACCAAGGTCTATAGGAAGATTTTCTCTGAGCTGGATGCTTCTAGTTTTCAGTCGAGCTGAATAGTATGCTTAGTTGGTTGGTCGGAGGATTGGGGTATATTTTCAATGTTGATAAATGTAATATTATGCATGTCAGAATATTTATAATGTCAATGGTAGAGATATATCGTTTTTTCAGACGGAGAAGAATCTGGGTATTCATTTGGGTTCTTCATCTCATCTAAACAGTTTCGAAGCTGCACGGAGAGCAATTTGGATTTTATGGTTGATAAGACGACGGTCATTTTAAGTTCCGAACATAAGGACATTGTTGTTAGATTATACTTGTAAATATGATGTTTAGGCCTCATTTGGAGTATGCTATATTCAGGCTTGGAATCCGTTCTTGACAAATGATAGGAATGTTATTGAGTGTGTTCAAAGAAGGTCCACTAAATTAGTTAGTTCTCTTGGTCAGATCTATGCCTTACAAGCAACAATTTTCTGATCTTAATCTTACAACTTTTGAACTTAGTCATATTCATGGTGATCTTATTCAAGTATTTAATATTGTTCATTGTTCTGATAAGTTGAGTTTTGATGATTTTTTAAGTTGTCAGATTATTCTGGAACCAGAGGGCATAGTTTTAAACTAAGTAAGCAATATTCCAGGCTAAATGTTAGGAAGTTTTTCTTCTCTCGGAGAGTGGTTGAAGAATCATCGGGACTGTGGACAGATATAGATCGTCCACTGAGTGATGTAGGTACAGGATATTATGAGGCCAATGTCCTTACTGATCTTTTTTAAACTTAACTTGGTCATAATTATCTATATTTGGAGTACACACATCAAGAACTATCAAATCGTGAACATTATTCAAGTGTGTGTATTGTATATCTAAACATAATGGATACTGTCATGGTATAAGCTACTAATCAGGAACATCACTGAAAAAACTATATTTTAGTGGTTCATTCAAGTTTTATATTGTCCATAGTAGTCCATTGTAATACAACATGGTTTATCCATATATAACGGAGAACACACTGCACAACTAAACAATCAAATGGTGGACATTAAATGTGCTTCATGATCATATGATATACATTGAATGGCACACAATGCAAACTATCAAATTGAGGACAAATAGTAATTTGATCTATTCATACAGAATTGAGGACACATGTATAAAATAGGGACTATCAAATAGTTGACATTAAGACATGCATGTAAACTATACAATGGAGGACACACAATGTAGGTTATGCATAGTTGGTACTATGTCATGTGATGCAAATATCGACATCAACAGTCAATCATCATCTGGTAATTTAGCCAATCAGCAATAGTGAAAGACTAGCCAATGGCTAAAGGAGTTACCCTGACATGAAATGTTGAAATAAAAAAAATAAGGTTAAATATTGCTGGATTATTAACCACTAATTAGTTGATTGGTCAAAGTATTCTGGCTCACTTTGAGCAACAAGGTCATACAGAGCCATGCGACCAGGTTATATAATGAGTCACTGATTTTGATTGATTGATTGATTAGATTTCCTGGCCCTTCTCAGCGCAGTGGTTATAGTACGAGACACCCAAAACCTTTGATATACCAGTTAGAGCCACTGGACTATATATATCATCACTTCATATTCGAAAGGCTAAAGCCATTTACGATATTTAGAGGCTCGAGTCAAGGCATTATATTTTTCAAACTTTATTAGTCACCTGATTTCTAACTTTAGTGACTCAAAAGTGACAGCATGTTACAGCACTGGAATAGATGAATGGTTAAATTTCCTGTCCCTTTTCAACGTAGTGGTTAGATGAGCCACTCAAAGCCTTTGATGTACCAATTAGAGCCACTGGAATATATTTATCACCATGGAGCCAGCCAAGGACTTGATATACCAGGAGTACAATGCTTTATCAAGTGAGATACACAGTCAGAAAATGATTGTAAAACATAATGAATTAATGAATAGGTTCCCTGGCCCTTTGCCACACAGAGGTTATATGAGCCACCCAATCAATGACTTTGATATACCAGTCTTGAAATGTACAACACTGAACTTCAAACAAGAAGTCAGCATAATGTACAATTCACAAAGTCTTTGGTATGCCCAAACCAGACACATGCACTTTCGATCCCAGATCATTTTTGGTGGGGGCTAAAGGTCATTTGAGGTCAACCTCTGTAACAGTATTTACAGCATTTGACCTCCATTGACCTCAAATGATCTTTGACATCCACCAAAAATAACACAAGTCTTGAATACATTAGGGTCAACCTTCTTGTGTTTGAACTTTGTTGGACTTTAACTTTTTAAGAAAACGTATTTACAAGCCATATACCAAGCTGTATTTTAACTTTAATTGTCCAGGTTAATACTTCACATTAGTCTTGATAAAATCTTATTTAACAAATTTTAAATATTAATATCAGGAGAATTTAAAAGATTTAAAAACTTCTTTCATCATTTTGTAGATACTTTGCTCCCTTCAATACCAGCTAACATTATTTGCTGGTTCTAGTTCCCCTTTAACTGGAGGCATTTTTTTTAAATGAAGAACAAAGAAAACACTGTTTCAGAACAAAATTTTATTAACTATTAACGTTCAAAATGCAATAAAACTTTATGTGATATGAATAAAATATGTGATTCAAGGTGATTAGCACTGTGTAATCAAGAAGACAGTGTATTTAAAGAATAAACTGCAGTTAGGTGACTATTATTGGTGAACAAATCGTTAAAACTATACATTTGTTAAATAACGGACAAGGCGAAGCTGAGTCTGTTATTTGACCAAATGTAGAGTCTATGATCCAACAATAGTCATCCAACTGTAGTTTATTTGAACACATAAACTTGGCAAAAACGTGAAACCCTGCAAAGTGATCACATAGCGATCAGACAATGTGCGGCACAAATGTTAGGCAGAAATGGTGCACTTCTGAAATGTTATTTGAGGAAGCCGGATGTAGATTAATTGATTAGGTTTCCTTTGCCTTTTCAATGTAGAGATTATACGAGCAACCCAAAGCCTTTGATAGACCAGCTAGATCCACTGGAATATAATCATCATCACTCAGTGTTTGAACTCCTAACCTTGGGATCACAAGTTCCACGCTCTATAAACTGAGCCAAGCGATCAGAAAGCATAGGTGTGAATTGTAGATATAGAGCTGTAGATTACAAATATAGTACATGGCGCTTGTGCATTATAGAAAATATTTAACTTGAAGGAATTCCTATAACATAATTTGATAGGACTACATGTACGTAAATTGGTACAATTTTAATGGAGTGATTTATCCTGTCTAGAGCTGTAAATATTGTGTATGTGATTCACCATGGCCTATCAGGGATTATGTTGACCCTGAATCATGTGGACATAAGGGTATAAAAAAAGAGGAGACCAGTTGCTTTATTTTGATACCCAAATCAAGAAAGTATATAATTTTTTTTTTAAACAGGAGGCCAAATTCCATTGGACTTGTGATATATTTTGGAAGAAAATCACTCCTATCGCAAAATGGAAATTATCAACATAATATCCAACATGCCATGGTGCATCACATATGGCTATGCTTCTTCAAGCTACATGGCAACCCAACAGTCATTTCAGTAATGTAATATTCATCTACTCATTTTCCACCACATGTCTAATGATTATTGTATGTTACTGCCATTGACCATTACAATACAAAGTCTTCACATCGATTATTAGTATAGATCACAGATTATGCATATTAAAAATTATGAAAAAAACAACATAAATGATAATAATAAGCTTACTGTTTGATTAGAAACTAAGTTGTATTACAGACTATTGCTAATGATCAACTAGGAATTACTGATTGATTAAAAATATACTATAATTATTGCTTGATTGGCTAGAATTATTGCTGATTTATCACAACTATTGCTGATTGGTGTAGAATAATGAAATTGCTTGTTTATATATTATTGAATGATAGTAATTGATATATTAAAAATAATAAAAAAGCAACATAATAATATAATTAAGTCTACTGATTGATTTGACATTTACATTTATTACAGATTATTGTCACTGATCAATTATGGCAATTATTGATTGATTGATTTAAGTGATCACTGTGCATCATATGCTGATATTTATCTTCAAGCCATATATGCTCATCCAACAGACATTTCAGTAATGTCATAATGTGTATTATGACAACTGTAATGTACTATATGTATACTTAATATTCATTTACTCATTTTCCAATACATGTTCAATGATTATTGTGTGTTACTGCCATTGACCAAATGTAAAATATAAAGTTTTCACACATCGATTACTAATTTAAATCACAGAACTATGCAAAAATTATGAAAAAACAACATAGTGATGTAATTAGGCTTACTGATTGATTAGAACTTAACTGTTAAGAAATTGTCAAAGGCAAATCTACACAAAATCCAACGGGTCTTTTGTTCTTAGTCTGTTTCTAATGAAATCTTTTATTTTAGTCCATTTTCTGGATGCTAGAGCTGGCTCCAGTTTCATAACATTTTCCGTCTCCTTTTTCCCTGGTAGTTCGTTCTTTAGAAAACAGTGTCGGAAATGTAAAGCTACTGCTCGTTTTTCCGCCACAGTCCATTTCTGCTTCTTGGATGTATCTGTTAATAGAGAATGATACAAACAAAAAGATTGATAATATACAGTACAGGTAATGCATAAACGCGGTGATAAAAACTGTTAAGAACGATTCATTGCTATATAGTGCATTCAAAGTCGCGATGATTTATGAAGTCGGGACTAAAATATTCATTAGAGCATACATGCTTAATAGACAGAGTCACAATATATTGGTATTAATTACAAATATATATACAAATAGATTTTATCTAGATCTAATAGTTTAATATGCTTTTAACATATGATGATGATGATTAGGTTTCATGGCTCTTTTCAGCGCAGTGGTTATATGAGCCAACCAAAGCCTTTGATATACCAGTTAGAGCCACTGGAATATAGTTATCATCACTATGACCTTGCGATTACAAGTACAACGCTCTAATCACTGAGCTAAACGGTCAGACAATACCAATTCATTAACCCCTTGACTGCCAGAAGCGTGTTAACACGTCCAAGGCAAGAACGATATTGAAACATGTCCGATTCGGTGCACACGCGGCTCGGAGCTAAGCGTAGCTACCTGGAATGGCATCTTTGTGCGGCCGAGCCATTCGGCCATCACTGGCTGGCAGTCGCAGTTCGATCCCAGAGTGTTTTGAAAATTAAATTGGCAGTCAAAGAGTTAAGTTGATTGAGCGAGTTGAATTTAACGGTTCATAAAGTTGATTTGTGCCGATCATAGACCATTTTACATGGAAAAACTTAGAATTTGAGGAGATTTTGTATAATTGGTTGGTTGGGGCAAATGAAACCATGAAAAACATTGATCTATATTATAGCCGGTGCATGGTGGTGTGTCCTTCCCCCTCATATGAACCCAATTAAACATATCCCTGTATGTGGTAATGCAAGTAACATACTCCTTTATTACATTCCCATTGTCCCCAAATGATGTGGGTTTACTCTTTCCCCACCCTTCCTCCTGCTCGCCATGCCACTGCTGCTACAATATATGACAATGATTTGAACATGATTTGAACGCAAAATAAATAAATGCTTACCACATCGTTTTCTGCGAGCAGACCTTGGTGCAGCAATGTCGTTGGTGACTTCATCCACAGAAACAGCTATAAGAAAAACAAATATATAATAGCAATCAACAAGTAAGTTATGCACTATATTTCCAACTATATTTCTACAGATATGTGTGGATGTTACCATGCTAGATATCAACTGAGCAAACCGGTCAGACATGCAAAACCATGCCTGCATAATTTTAAACAAATAGACGTCATACATTTTTTTAACATCACCTCAACATAATGGTTTAAATATAATGCCATTACCTAACAATATTATTACATTGAATCAAAACTCTCTTGTGTGGGTGGCTATATTTATGACTGGACTGTGGCTATTCAAGTTTATTCCATTGTAGAGTTGACAATAGAAGTGCTTTATATGGACTTTGAATCTGACCATTTACTGGTATTACTTTTGGCTTAAGTCATAATTACCACCTACAGCATGTATAATGACAATGATTTTAATCCATTTACCCTGCCTGACCAAATATAGGGAAAACGGGGTAAAAAGGCCTACGGGGGAAGAAGACCCGCCTTGTTTGTTTTCCGTCTTATAATTTTTTTAATGGTTTTAGCCAATATGGGATATATATTTTATAAGTAGATATGTTTATGAATAAAAATAGTATAAGCATGTTATTATTTGTATTCTTGAAGGGACAGATATTGAACAACGATTAAAACTTTTCGAAAAAAGTTTGAAAAATTGGATGTTGTGTGTTTCCCACTGTTTGGGCATCATATTATAAATCGTTATTTGAAACTGTGGTATTGTAAAATTCTGTTATTTTTGTATTGCTATGTACCATTATAGGTTAATTACCCAATTAATAAACAATAAAATATCCAAATTAAACTTGGCCACTGGTCAGCGTCGATGCCAAGGGACTTGTCTTTGACTTGTCTCGGGGTAAAAAGGCACACCTATTAAATTGTGTTCAGCCATCATCAATTGGACAAAATTACAATTACTCAGACTCACTGATAGAGGTAAACTGTAGTTAATAACCAATTGAGTAAATGTTTTACAATAGTGCTTCATTTGATTTATGTTATGAGAACAAATTACTGGTCGACATTAAGCCGATATACTCAGATAGATGCAACACATTTTATATTTAAGGTACTGGTACGGATATTGGTGTAGTAAAGCTAAGAGCACTTGTTTTCTCTGTCATATCAAGATACAACATGTTGAACATGCAATAACTAGTACATATATATATACAGTATATATTACAGTATGTATCAAACAAAAGCTGCAAAAGTGGGCAAATCAATGAACCCTAGTACACACCATCATTGTACCCTACAGAAAAATAAATACCAATTTAACAAAGGGTTCAGTAGTGTGATGAAGAGGCCAAGATTGTCAGTGTTGACATTTTCCTTTATGCCTACAATACTATACATGCATTATATATCATAATTTGATGAGGGAGTTGCTTGAGACCCCCCGATTTGACCGGGATGACAGGCCAGAATGATACAATAATGTTACACATGATTTCCAGGGTATTGGATTGAACCAAATTTACTTGGAACTCCGTGGACGTTCCTATTAGACAAAGAAAGGTGTCATGTACACAAATAGATTTTATCTAGATACCAACAGTCAGTTTAATATGCTTTTAACATACCATTTCATTAGTCTGATCGAGTGGTTGTATTATGGTTCATAACCTAAGTTGAATTGCAGTCATAGATCATTTTCCATGTTGTGATTTTTTCATGGAAAAACCTAGAATTTTGGGTGATAGACGTGTCTAAAAAGTTGTTTCATTTGTATTATATGGGCTGGGGTGGGAGAAATAAAACATTGACAAAACATTAATCTATATATTGTAACCATGCAGTGACGTCACCACGGTGGTTCATGTGAATATTTTTTAAACAGATTGTCGCTACAGATATAATCCGAAGTATGTATCCCAGGGGTAAAAATTAGGCCCAAAACCATGGTGGCCACAGAGCCAGTTAGTTGAAAATGATGGTGGCCCTGGCCAAATTGTTACCGGCCCTGATTTTTTTACTGCATATTTTTTGCTA
>JAODAI010163525.1:0-10033 GCA_027575025.1 Scotoplanes globosa | reverse complement strand
CCACCAACATCTCCATAAAGTTAGGTGGAGATTCACCATGGTGCGAAAAATTGTTAGGTCAATGAAGATTCACCATAATTTTAAATGCTTGAAAATGAACTTAAATTTATTTAAATATTGTATTGCAGGCGTTCCATTTGGTTGGATAAGGGAGATATTTTATAATCTCCCGTTTGTGACAGCAAAATAGACAGACTGAGTGCAGCCACATGTGTATATAATTGTGTACTGCCAAGTACGTATCGCCTGTTTGAAAATGCAGGATTTTTTTTTTAATCATAGCAATCAATCGCGCACCTAGTGCCAACGCTGGTACAGTAATACTAGTTACTACATACCATGTTTTTAATATTTTTTTATACTGGCAACAAGGCACACTTTCGACACTGAAATATTTTTTGTTCGGCCTTCATTCAACAATTTATTATTTTGCGTCGTTCAACATTCAACATTTGATAAACAAACATTAGGTGTAGATACACCACGGTTCAGATATCATTAGGTCAGGATACACCGGTTTGGGTGGATTGCATAACGGCAGATGCGATACATGCCTTGAGGGCGGTATGTGAAGATTGCAATTGACCGCTGCATAATAAGAATGAGCTCAACTCTGAAATGCGCAAACTCTGAAATGCGCAAAACTACAAATCGCTAGTAGTGATTTTACAGCCTCTTTCTGGGGGTTCCCATATAGTTGTCACCAGCAGTCTTTGTTATACCAGCATGGGGACATTGTAAGTATATGTAGCACTCCAGATTGGAAACCATAACTGGCGGACTCTTATCTCTCTGTACAATAACTGCTACTAATTAGGGGGAAAACAGAAAGTGAAACAACTGTGGGTAGTTACTGTACCTCGATAATAAAATTAAAATGCTAAAATTTGCGCCCACTAGAGATGCAACGACGACAGGAGACGGGAGTTTATGACATACGGCGTGGAGGGGGGTCTGTCAAAATGACAAACCACATCGCCCCTGCTGGTCACTACGGACGACACACACATTACACAACATAGAGAGACATCGATATAGAGAAAGGTTAAATGGTGGATAGAGATATACAGAATAGTTATATAAAAGCATGCAATACTAAAAGTCAGAATAGTAGGGGAGAATGGTGGGGGAGAATGGTAGGTACTATGCAGTTGACAACGTAGTACAACAACTTCTTCTACACAGGTTCCTTGCTAGACCCAATCATGCACTGCGTTTGTAAGAGTTTATTAAACAATGTTAAGTTACATGGCCACTTTCAACGCAGCGGTTATATGAGCCACCCAGAGCCTTTCACATACCAGTTAGAGCCACTGGAATAGGGCCATCATAAGTCCGCGGTATTGAACCTGCGACGTTGTGATTACACGACCGTCGCTGACTCCACCAAGCCAATAGCTCTACCAGTTCTATATAAGTAGACTGAACTAATAACTACTGGACAGAGAATACAGGCTGGGCATTATAATCTAGAATCGTTTTCACCAACTGGTCTTGTGAAGGGGAAAAGAGGATACACATTTTATCCCAGAAACAACACTTGCATGCATCAATTACCAACGATGTTCAAATAATCGACAGTTCGTTGATTACGCTAGGAGGCCCTTTTCAACAACTGGGTGAAATAGAGTCACCCAAAGCCATTGACCGACCGGCTAGAGACACTGGAATATTGGAGCCACCAAAAGCCTTTGGCAGACGTAGTTAGAGACACCAGAATATTAAAGGGAAAGTGCATTAAAAAAATTGGGATAAACCCTTATCAGGGTCACAGTGCCCTTCACAAATACAACCGATGATGTGACATCAAAATGTTGTGTTGAAAGGTTTTGGTGACCGTCCTTCGCATTAATAGTCTAATGGTGATATGTATACGCTATGTGTAAAGACAACAACTGGGATTCAATGGCTCTAAAAGGCATCCGTTGATGCAAGTCTGACAAACAGCCGAGTGAGATGCTGGTTGTACTATCAATACTCCCTCCTCTTGATGATTGGTAAGCTAGGTAGAAATACAACAACTGCAACATAGGACTGCAACATACATGGATTAGGATCACGTTTCCTGGCCCTTTTCAACCCAGAGGCTATATGAGCCACCAACAGCCTTTGATAGGCCGGTTAGAGCCACTGGAATATAATCACAACACACGACTAGGACTCAACGGTTCATCCGTTGATACGTCCGAAAAATAGAGAGAGAGAGAGAGAGAGAGAGAGAGAGGGGGAGATAGATTGTAATAACTAGACTGCACGGCAGCCTAGTGTATCACTAAAATAACAGTCACCGCCCTCCCACAATATACTGCAACATGGTGCATGCTTAGAATAATATGCTAGCGTAATATACATACAAACATGCATTTATATACATTTATACACAACTTTGAAATGATTGATTGATATGTTACTATAATAATTATTCGTAGTCAGCAACGAATGATGAAATGAGGATTAAACTGGACTACAGACATATTCTCCTTACTGCCTTCTTCTCATTGGCCACTGTGGACACTCGGAGTCACATGACCTCGCATGGTGGCTCGTCATTGGTCCATAATTAGTTGATACTGGAGTTACAATATCGATTAAGTGGTTGCACTCCGGACGAGCGGGGCTATTTGACGGTAAGGCAAACATAAAACAACACCAAAGATGGATTTGCAAATGATCGGCGCAACAAAGAAATGCGCGCAAAAAGTCACATTATAAACTTTTTGTAAATGAGTGTCAATAGGTGCACTGCTTTTGTATCAGGTGAAGTACTCCATGTAGCTTTATAGTGGATTCAATTTATATGTACAAATAGGATAATCGCATACACTTGTACACAACTGAGGCTGTATTATGAGATATGGAATCATAATGCAACAAAATATAAATTTCCAAAATATGACTGCACCGGATACCAACACAGCAGGTCACATATGTGACGCACCGTGGCAGATCGGGTATTATGTTGGCCCTGGGTCATGTTGATATATTGGTGTAAAAAGAAAGAGGATACCAGTCGCTTTATTTTGATGACCAAAGCAAGAAAATATAATTTTTTGCAGTTACTCTTTTTAATTGAGTTGGTCATATTCAATTGGACTTGTGATATATTTTGGAGGAAAACGTCTACTATCTCAAATTGAAGAATATCGACATAATACATGATCTACCATGGTGCATCACACACATATATATATATATATATATTATATAATATTTATGTGTGTATGTGTAAATGCACAAATACATTGACTATGATATTTCTGACATATTATAAATATATATATAAATACAGTCAATGGATAAAACAGTTTGACAAAATGGATATCGGCAGTTACAATTACAAATCAGCACTAGCAACTGGACTACTTACAAATACATTCAACAGCGCCCCCCCATTACTACCACCCCCCTTGTGTGAGTAGGGTCAACAAGGACATTTTAAAAGCACTCATATTTATGTTAGCCTCATTATTTGCCCTACCACTGAATAGCAGTTATCATGTCGACGCTAACATTAAGTAAAAATATGATCATTGGACGAGTTTCTATTTTCATCCATCGTTTTCGAAAGAATCAATGATTTCTGAAATATTCAATATTCAGCGACACGCAGTAGATAGTTCATAGGGAGAAGATTCTAAAGAAATATATGAATTCAATAATTAGACCGGGTATAGAATAATAATATATAACACTACTATACATGTTAAACTGTCGTAATATCTAAGAAGGTACATTTTCATATAAAGTATGGATACTAAATAAAAGGATATATTTCATGTGGTTGAAGGCTTAGAGAGAACTATTTCAGCAGCGGCAACGGCCCATATATATGCGTATATATATATATGCGCTATATGTAATGCTCTCTATATAGGCTCTTTATGTAAAGTTCTCCATATAAGCTCTTTGTCCAATGCTATCTATATAGGCTACTTGTATTCGATAGGGTATCTGGTGACAGTTTATATTTGCCTTTTAAGTATGAAATAATACAAACTGTTCATGAGCCACACAGTTTTACATGTACACAGTACTGCATACTGTACTAGTGCTATGTTATACATTGCACAGTACTACAATGCACATATGGGCTACAGTATTACATGTAGCAGTGCTGTGGCCAAGCGGTTAAGGTTAGTGGCTTTGGAAGCGATGAAGTTCAGCAACTGGGAGGATCTCGAGTTCGAATCCCAGGTCGGGTCTAGTAGTGTGGGTTTTATCCAAGAGCAATCACGGCTTTCCCATACGAACAGCGTTCAATTCGAAAGAAAAGAATCCAAATTTGACTTTTCGACTTCAAATTTTAAGCGTAGACTGCCACTCGACGTGAAGTTGTAATCGTAGAAGTATAATTATACTTATTCCACTTCCAGGCCGTTATTATGTACACATTAGTGCATACTAGTGCTATGTTATACATTTCACAGTAGTACTACAATGCACATGGGCTACAGGTATTACATGTACACATTATGCACACTAGTGCTATGTTGTTATACATTTCAACCAGTGGAGGCATCATGAATATACAGATTTATAGGAAACGGATAAGATAAAAACAGAAATGACAACAACAATAGTCTCGCCCGTATAAGGCGTAATAATAATAATAATATTAATGATGATAATAAGAATATATGCAAGTCTGTCTCTTGATAATAATCTGATATATAATTAATGTACAAGTAACTGTCTGTATATATTTATACGTCAATACGGTAACGAAAGAGGGCTACAAATATATAAAGAACGTAAAGGTAAAACTTAAAGTATTGATTTTGGTTATTTCTGGCTTTCGTAACGACGAACGTTAAAGCCGGCGGTTATACCCCGCAGTCATAGATATAATCATCACACGGGGTACAACAAACCTAGGACCTTCCTGGCTAAAATCTGATGCTCTTTGGACTAAGTCTTCAGATAATATAGTGAGACAGGCTACAGAGTATGATGTGTAATATATGATGATGATGATAATAATGATTGGCCGTGCTTTCATCAGCTCATGTTGAACTATATCCCTTCTCCCTAGTTGATTGTTGACCATACTCATATTAGGCAGAGTAACAAGAGGGAAGGGGCCATGCACAGTGTTACAAAGTCTTTGGCGTGAATCGATCCCCTCAAGCAGTCTCAAATTCACACAGACTCAACGCCGAGCATTCTCACCGATTCAGAGGCGGATGTTTTCTTTGGGGAAGCTAGCCCTTTGCCAACTGAACCCTCACGGGCACGAAACCACTATCTGATCTCGAATCACCAAAAGCCTTTGGTAGACCAGTTAGAGCCACTGGAATATAATCATCATCAGTCCGTTTACAAGAATTGATCTTGCGATCATAAGGCCGACGCTCTATCGACTAGGTAACCAGGGTAGTTCTACGACTTCTGATAAAAATGTATTTTATATCCTACTTCGGCCAGGACAATGTCGTACAACAAGCTAATAGATAGCACAGCCTACATAATTATTTCATCATCATCGATACCATTAACATCTACAAACTAGTACAGGCCATACCCATCCCAATAGCAATATAAAAGATATACCAAAAACGAATTGATACAAAATAAAAATAATCGTAATAATTGCCATCGAGCAATACGTTTGAATGATTGGATACTCGGAGCTAGGGGGAAGCATTAAAAGGGCCCTCACAAGTTAGCGGTTAAAAACTTACGATAATAATATGGCTGTGTAGTGTGCAAGCGTAAAAAATATATATTTCGTTACAATATCGAGTGTTCCCCAAATTACATACGCTAACCTATGACTCGGCCTATCACAGTGGGCCTACAGTTAGTAACGCCCAGGACGAAAAACACTCACTAAATTTGACTAACTACGTTGCCAGAGTAACGCGCATCCCCGTGGCAACCACCTACTATATATTGGTCTACATTACACAACCCCACTCACTACTAGCTACGCACTGGTAATATAGAGGAGCTAGTAAGAAGAACATAATGGGCATATTTTACAATTCGGTTGATCACTCTCCGTTCTATTGTGTAGAACAATGTAAACACCAATACTATCTCAGTATACCTATATAATACATATACCGTGCTCCCTTTTCAACTATTCTGTAGGAGCCTCTCTATATAGTGTCTCCTAAGTATAAGCTACGGCACTAAGCCTCTAGTTAAGTACAGCTCTCATCGATTAATCGTTAATCTTAAATCCAAGTCACGTCTTCTATACAGTCCGACATTGACGTGCAATATCTACATTAGGTTGAATATCAAAATACTTCTCTAACGCCGTTCCGGACTACAGCCTAAAAAGTCTCACTAACAGTTAAATTACGTAAAGCCTCTGTAGTTTTATAATAGTTACGGGCTGCAGCAACAAGCCTCTGGTTAAGCAGCCGGTAACATCTAGTATATGTCAGTCTAGGTCAGTCTCCCACAATACAGTGCCACTACTAAAGCCTTCATCGTACATAGCACAATAATGTGAGAAGGCAAGATTTGTGAGAAGCAAGTAAAAAAACACACACCTTGCAGTCTCTTATTAGACTGGACATATCGCTTAGACCCAGATGTATTTGCTAGGCCGGATTAGGGCGTCGCAAAATTTATAATTTTTAGTACATTATATAAAAGCCTCCGTAGTTCTTACTTATATGCGGCGGTAGCAAGCCACTGGTGTGCCAGTATGTCCTCCTAATGGTGGATGTATGCCGACATTTTGCCACTGTTTTATCCAAAGTGATGCAGCAGCTTCCACCTTACTACTGATGGGTTGGTCAACTTCTCGTTTCAGCAGTCCTGCTATATAGGGCCACAGAGAGACGGATATATAGGACCACACAGAGCCTCTGATATACTGCCAGGTCAGATGCTACTAGATTATAAAGACACCACAGATTTTCTTATGGTGTAAAAGCCAAGAGTCGCGTGACGCTCGGGAATACATTTCAAGAGTAATAGTTCAATTTCCAAGAGTCAAGTTCAATTGCCAAGGGTCACCCAAGAGTGATAGTCACGGTTCAATTTTAATTGTGTTATTTTCGATAATTACCTCGGACGCGGTATTTGAGGGAGGGGGGACAAAATCACTTGTAAGTACTGTTTAAGTCATAAATCCTATTGTTTATACCAAGTGACCATAATACTGAATGGTACTACTAGCTTAATAGGAGCTTGCACATTTTTGTATAGCAAAGGAGTGATTCACCAGTCCCGATAGGCAATATTTATTTATTTTTAATTAAAAAATTGTATATTTTTCAAGCGTCATCCCAGGTGTCGGTGCGTCAGTGAACTGGAACACCGGGTTAAAGAAACCTGGACACTATCACACCATATCCGAACCCCATACCTTGCGATCACAAGTCCACACATGCTCTCAAAATTGACGAAACAAACGTAGAAAAGGACCCATCTAGCAATGTCGGTGTTTCTCCCGGAGAATACAAAGTGGGTTCCTCCTACCTCCTTGGCAACTACTCTTCAACGTCAACAACTACGTTCCCTCTCTTCACTTGAAATCGTGACAAAATCACTGAATGTCCGGATCAATTCTCGTCAAACCTCTTCTTGTTCATTTACAATAACAAAGGATTTATATTGTTTTTAGTGCCCAAACGTCTAGGTCTTGTTTGTTTACAATAATCCGGTTTCTATAGCGTTTATGTCATGTGTAATTATTATCTAGAAGGTATCGTTACAGTACATGTATAACACACTGTAATCTCTGGTTTATAGCCTCTCCTCTGTCTTACTTTATCACGTAGTTGTGAGCCTCTAGTAGAATCTTTGCATAACTTATGTTCGTTCAGTAGTGAGCCTCAGTACACCATGTCTTACTGTCAACAATACTGAACTATGTCACTACATTATTATTGGTCTCTCTCATACCACCGGAAGGGGACGGCAGAGACTGCATGAAACTCGGAACTAAAGCAGGCCAACACTTGTAGCTATTAAGAGCCTCAAATTGAACCGCGTCTCAAGTTCGGTAGTAGTAATAACATAGTCGCTAGCCTCTTGAGAGATTTGACAATAATCCCTTATACGAGCCTCTTGTACGCATCTCTGTGACAGATATGTCACACTGTCAATCGTTGCACTCTTTACAGACCAACACCTGTAGCTATGCGCCTCAAATAGCACAGAGTCTTGGTTGTAGTAATTCACAGTAGTAATTCACAGAATGATATACTTGTTTGAGGGATTTAACAATCATCCCTTATAAGAGCCTCTTGTACGCCGAGTAGCGTGTCTCTGTGCCACAATACAGTAGGCCTAATATATATATACAGAGAGACGCATCGGATGCTAGATCTAATCGACTTCCAAGTTCTAATTCATTACAGTAATTATGGAACGTTTAGTTTCAACGGTAAATAATGCCAACGAGCCCGTTAAAGTCTTTGTAACACACTGGATGACAACAGTTTAGAAAAGACTTTGCGGCAGCGACGTGTCTGTGCCACGTCCAATTAACCTAATGAGCGAGGCAGTGCTTTATTAACACAATGGAAGTTCTTTTATCTCATTTCATAGAAGTGATATAAAGATGAATAAAGTGCCTGAAACTATAGCCACTGAACCAGTGAAGAGTGAACTGTTCATAATGTGAACATCAATGCTACTAGCGGACATATAGTTAGCTTGAAACAACTCAATGATGCTCTAAGTGTGTCGCAAGTAACGATTGATTGTGCTGAACTGCTCATTTGAACTTTGCAGTTTAATAGCGCCACCTTCTCGATTATTTCCCAGTCAAGGATCACTGGATTGTTGACCACGCTCCAATCTCGTACGCTAAACATGAATAGAGAAGGCAACATGTACCATTCTTAAAGTCTTTGGTGGGGCTAAAAATAGGCATATCCCCGGCTAAACAACTCAATATATGCTATTAACAATGCATGTACACTGGTTACGTGTAGAGTCTAGACCAGCGCTACTGTTTATTAACAGACAAAAATAACATCAGCCTAGTTCAAAGCTTGAAAAAGCTAAGAACTTTCATAACTAATTAAATAAATTGTTCTTATGTTACAAAGTTTAATCATTCGGAAGATAAGAACGGTTTCTTCTTACGTATAATCAAACAGATTAGTAGGCAATCTTTCTAAAATAGGACCACATTTCACACATTAGCAAAAGCTCTAATAAATATCCAATTATAATAATTTACAGTAACCTTGAAATCTGTAATACGTTTTGGCGACACATTTGAATAATTCATTTTAGACGAGCATGACTTTCATCAACTATTGAATTGACTTCCGAAAAGCACACTCCCGCAGAGCAATAAAAAAACTTCCAAATGTTTACCATCAATCTAAACAAAGAGTTGACAGAACGCCGTTTTTAGTGTTTCCTTGATCGTTTCAGAGAAATTACAGCGATATATTTATTCTATAGCGTCTCGTTTTAATCACATTATCATATAGATTGACGAGAATATGCTAATCACCTTATCATATGGATTGAAGAGTGATAACTGAATAGGCATGAATGGACTGTGTAATATTACCATAAACACACTATGTCAGCTAGAGACTGCTTTTGTATCAATGGCGCCACTATTTGATTGACCGCCTTGATATTGATAGATATATTGATTACGTTTCCTGGCCTTTGTCAATATAAGGATTGACTGATTGATAATGTTTCCTGGGCCCTTTCAAGTATGATATTTCATTATATCACCCTGATAATCTAACCTCTTCATATAATAACTATTGTCACTTATAATTATATGTTTTATCAGTTAATTAACCCTTTCCAGGCCATACCTATTATGGGTAGGACCCTACCTGCCAGCCAGAGGCCTTTTTCTCAATGTGATGCATTTTGGTATTGCTTCCTATAATAAGCTCTGGGGGAAATAGTATTGCTTAGATTCATAAAAGATGCACACCATTTCTGAAGATAAAGATCAAAGCTTTTCGTTTCTGACAAATGAATGAATGAATGAATAGGTTTCCTGGCCATTTTCAACGCAGTGGTTATATGAGCCACCTAAAGCCTTTGATATACCAGTTAGAGCCACTGGAATATAATCATCATC
>JAODAI010163414.1:0-10874 GCA_027575025.1 Scotoplanes globosa | reverse complement strand
GCTTTCTTACATAATGCAAGATTGGTGCAATGCAAGAATAATATAAGACTCTGAAGGTGTAAGAGGATTGCAAGATCGAGAAACTACACTGCAATGCAAGTATAATGCAATACTCTAAAGGTGTAAGAGGATTGCAAGATCATTATAAGAATTTGGCTTATGACTTACATAAATCTTACAAGTATTCTTACATATATCAGTCTTACAGCTTTCTTGCATGCAAGATTTGAACAATGCAAGTAGAATGCAAGACTATAAAGGTGTAAAGAGGATTGTAAGATCATTATTTAAAATCTGGCTTATGACTTACATAAATATTATTCTTACAGTCTAACAACTTTCTTGCATAGCGTAATGTGGTGTAAGAGATATGTAAGACTGTAATGTAAGTATAATGAAAGACTGGTATGAACTGTGATGTAAGTATAATGCAAGATTGTGCATCCTATAAGAGGAATATAATATAAGATGTTGGTATATATATATGACAGTCTTGCTTATATCAAATAAGAATGTCGTTCAGATTATTTGAGGAAAGGATTATGTAAGACTTACATATATAATAAATCTACGGAAATTATGCCAGAATAACAATTAAAGAGTGGTGGATTTTTTTATGATTCTTGCAATTTTCTTACATTTATTTCAGTCAAACTACGTATTTTTTACACATATTCTTGCATCATTCTTACAAGTTTCTTACAATTGCTCTTGCAAACATCTTACATTAATCTTGTGTCTTTCCTACATTGTAAATTGGTATGGGTAACATGATTCAAACTCTCAACCATAGGATCGTGAACCCAGAGCAAAATCCACTAGACCACGACGGCTACTTTATTATTATTGTGTGTAAATACCGTAGTACAATCACCCGGTCGGACGTCCAAGTGGGATTGCCTTGGTGACAACTATTACGCCCTCCGGACACTCCTGTTTTCCCCTCTATCCCATTCGTTCGTTCATTCAGGGTTTCCGCCAGGATGGAAATTAAGGAGGGATAACATCCAACCCCCCCCCAATTTTTTTTAAAAAGAATTTTGTAATATATTTTTTTTAGTTTGAGCATCACATGTGGGTCTTTCGGAAGATTGGACAATGGATAGCAGGGTCACCCTGACGTGACATATTGAAATAACTAATGAAATACACTCCCACTAGTAGACACCCCTGCTAAAAATACTTGGTTTTCTCCTCTTATCCCCTGTCTTGTTTGTTGCATCACATACATCCCCTTGCCTGTTTGCTGCATCACATGGTCTTTAGGAAGATTAGATTAGCCAGTGGCTAATAAGGTTACCATGACACAAAGAAAACCTTAGGGGAAAATGTTGATATAACCAAATAAATAAAATACACTACCACAAATACCTCCGATTCAAATGCTTGGAGGAGATCTCTCATGGAATCGTCCTTATCGTCTTCTTCACGCTCGGCTCCCCTCACCGCCAGCTCAACAAATCCATCTCTTTCTTGAATCTAAGAAAGGAATAAAAACAGAAGGTGAACGAAGTCATTTAATTTTAGAAAATCAACCCACTGCAAGGATTTCACTGCTCAATAACTGAAAAGTGTGACTACCTTGTAACATAGACAGCTAGTCAATTTAATCCAAAACAACTTCCCAACAAAATTGTTGAGTCATCGCGTGCACAAGATTGTGCACGTCCATCGAGACGTATGTACACTCGAGTGAACGCATGTACAAAGGTTCCGTTCAAGCAAGCAACGAAAAGAAGGCAATAATTATTGCAGAACCAGTGAATGTCTTCCAATGCAGCTCTCTACCATTTGGGATTTTAGTCAGTGTTGTAACAATGTATGACCTGAGCTACGCTATATTTCACAATGGGGTGGTTCAAGTTCAGTATGAACAATAAGCTATTTCGTAGTTATCGGATGGGGCAGATCCATCTCTTTCTTGAATCTAAGATAGGAATAAAAAAACAGAAGGTGAACTCATTTAATTTTAGAAAATTAACCTGCACTGCAAGGATTTCACTGCTCAATAACTGATTAAGTGTGACTTACCTTAAAAAAAATATTTAACAAAATATATATATATAAAAAAAATATATATGTATATATAAAAAGAAAGGAAAAAAAGGTCAATTTAATCCAAAACATCGCATGCACAAGATTGTGCACGTCCATCGAGATGTATGTACACTCGAGTGAACGCGTACAAAGGTTCCGTTCAAGCAAGCAACCAAAAGAAGGCAATAATATGTTTTCTGCGTGAAATAATGTGAACATAATCATTTCAGAACCATGCAGTGCATGTATTCCATACAGCCCTCTACAATTTGGGATTCTAGTCAGTGTTGTAACAATGTGTGACCTGAGCTACTCTACATTTCACAATGGGGTGATTCAAGT
Organism: Scotoplanes globosa; assembly: GCA_027575025.1. NCBI lineage: Eukaryota > Metazoa > Echinodermata > Holothuroidea > Elasipodida > Elpidiidae > Scotoplanes > Scotoplanes globosa. The sequence continues at coordinate 8,495 of JAODAI010163414.1, read as the reverse complement.
CCAGTATGAACAATAAGCTATTTCGTAGTTATCGGATGGGGCAGAAATACGTCCTAGGTCAAAAGGTCAGACGGGACAAGAATCGTTGCGTGAATTTCACTCCTACTAGGCGTTGTGTCAAATTTGTTCACATCGATTAAAATCGGACACGTCCTCAACTTTGGAAATCACTCGAGTCTTGTATTTTTCTACTTTTCAAAGTGATATTATGAAAGTCCGATGTTGATTTTCTAAAAGAGGTCTAGGCCATAAACATTGTCAATGTTTATACCCAAATATGTAAACAAACCAAAAATACAGAAAGTTACCCTGTGGGACATGTTCACAAAGGTGACTGTGAGTATGCGCAGTGTGTATGCACGAAAGAGCTTATTAATTCTTCTGAAATAACACAGGCACCCACTGGAGTGAATGATTCGGCTAACCAAATTATGTAAATCACTGGATTTGGGTCACAAATTGTAGTGACTTGAGAGTTTTTTAGAAAGCATCAAATTCAGACCGGGGAAGAGCTACGAATCACAGCTGCTGCATGTGACCTGCAACAACGACATCGGCGTAAAATATGTTTCTCGGAAATTGAGATTTTGTTATAATTCCACAGTTCAATATCTTTAAAATTATATATTATATATATGATGGCTTGGGGTAAGACACTAACTAAACCTACAAAATTTATGAACTGGATGACCACCCGATGTGAAGTTGTATTTTAAAAGCCTTTGCTCCTGCCACTTTGGTGGTCGCTTAGCGTCGTAAAATTACTTAAGCCTTCCTGCGGGCCGATTGTTATTATTACAGGCCTTAGCTTGCACCACACTCGCTGGCAATCGCTAAGTAACAGGAGTAAGCTGTGGCGTAGTGGCAAGCGCTACGTTCTCACACCGCTCCGTCCGAGGTTCGATCCCCGGTCGGACACGCAAATGGGATGTCCTTGTCTCGTCTTGTAGTACGGTACTATGCAAACACCAAACTAGTGGTTATCACTGCATAGGCGACAGCACACAACACGCACAACTCCAAAGCGCTCTAAAAAACAACTGTATTATCATTGCAAAAATACCCGTTGGATGATGTGCAAAGAAGATCTGGTATGAGAGAATGTCCATGCCTAATGCCAACAACTAGAGGTTTTACTCCGGCCAATGGCCATGTCTGCCAAGTCTCCCGTGTTTGTCGGGAGTCTCCCGCATTTCGAGGCCACCACCCACCAATCTCCCACCTAAGGACACAAATCTCCCATGTCGCTCCCCAATGCCTATTGGTAAATTCCAGTGGGGTACGACATTCTATTTTCCAAAGTCGTATAATAAAATTGTACCCCACTTACTTGTTCTTTCACATTTCAGTATACACAGCACACTCGTTAAATTGCTTGAATGGGCAAGCCTTTCAAGTACCTGTGTAATTGGTATTTTATTGACATAGATAAGTTGTTCTAGTGTCAACAGTACAATGTATCAAGTCAATAAAAAATATTCCTTGCCACAATCTTAATAGCAGCTGGGTTCCCACATGCGCGCATTTTGCTTTTGACAATTTTTTTCCGTTAATCAGTCCACCTATACTGAGCGACAAATAAGTCATTAATCTCTACTGAAACAGCACAATTTGAGCCTGAGAAGCGACTGTTGTCCACAACAAATCCCACAACTATCCCCCCCTTGGATTTGGATTATCCAGGAGACAGAAAACATAGACAAAACCCGTGGAAGACAGAAAATATATGTAACAGGCGCAACAGAAATTCCGTGGAGATTGCCCAAAATTTGACCTTGGCACACCTTCAAAAAAATTCACCTAAAATTTAAAAGTCTCCCTCCAAAAAGGGATTTGATCTTGGTGTGTCGGTTTGATCTTGGTGTGTCTGCCAATGGCTGACACAACATATTGAAATAAAACCTACAGACCATCTAAAAGCACAATTTAATGAAAATCAAAACTTTTAACAAACCTTCAATTCCAGCTGGTCTGTGTTCAGTGCTCGTCTAATTCCCTCGATGCAGTCTTCTATGGAGCATTTGGGGGCCGTCGGTACAAGGCCCATCTCAACACAAAGCTGTAAAAGACAAATAAAGAGATCGAGGGCTATTTGATCAATTTTGTCTATAAATCTCTTTCCCATCTATCTCATATGGTAGCTGGAGAAAACTAAAATACCGGGGCTACATAAATTTCAGGAACATTTTGCTGTTTTAGTGAAGTGTAGTCACTAAAATATGGGATCGGATTTGGACAAACCTGAAAACATTTTAGGGGGATGTCCCACCGTTCTTTCTCAATTTTTAGTGGGTGGGGGACTGTCATAGCAACACAAATATAGTAGTTGCACAACATCATATAAACCCCTTTAGGTGATATTTTACCTATAGTCCTATTCCTCAAAAATCGCTGTTTAGCTAAAAAGTACCGGATTTTAATGAAAATACTAAAAAATAAATTAATTTAGATTTCAAGCAACCAACGAACAAACACTTTTTTAACTTCTGGGAAAATATGTGCCAAATTTTGCAAGGATGTATGTAAGTATGTATGTTACCAAAGCACATATATTCATACAAAGGAGAGACTAAACATGAAACATTGTGGAGATAGGACGCCCTCTATTTTGTTTATTCTTAAACAGTTAAACAATAATACTATTCCTGAAGAAAATTCCGGTTAGTTCGAAATTAGTTCAAAGGGCAAATTTAAAAGTGTGAAACACAATTGCAGTTTAAACCAGTTCAATCCTATTGGAACCAGTTGGAAATAGAGTAACTTTTGAACTGGTTTCAACTGGAATTATTCCCTGGAAAATTGTCACAATGTAGAGCAATCAAGTGCGCTGGTACACGTATCCCCCTTGCTTGCTGGTCGTACGCTGAACTGTGTAAATATTTACACCAATTGCTCACGACGGTTCCACTCAATTATACACTAAACTGGTAGTGCGCTGCTTCACGTTCAATAAGCCTTTTCATAGTCTCGGAGATTTGCATATGCGCATGCTCACGAGGAGGTCACCAGAGAGGTCACCGAAGCAAAACACTAATACAAAGGCTCCGTGCCCATGGTTATGCCGTGTTAACTTTTTGTTGTTGGACATCGATTTGATTAAATACTATGATATTATCAAAATAATAAAAATAACATAAAGTATGAATAATAACATAATTGTTCCTTTACAATTATATTTTTCAGGTATTACAAATGTAAAAATATGTCTAAAAAATATGAATGTTTATCTTCATTGACCTTTGGTGGCCTCCCAGACAATGAAAAGGCTTATTCGAACCCCTTACCTTGCAGCCACAAGTTAAACAGAAGTCCAGGGATTGACTTTTTCAATCAAAAGGGGCGCAGCGCCTATGTCATCGGTGCTTTGAACTTGCATTACAAATTTGGGGGGCACCGACGGTGCAAGCCCCTAAATCAATGAAATATGGAGGATGTGGGTTATAAATGAGCCTTATTCAATACAACCAATTAATTGAAATGGTCCTCAGTGGAAGATATGGCCATTGCTTTATGTAATAGTGTAATGCCAGGATGTAATTTGTAACCAACCCACAATATAATAATATCAAGTACATTGATTGATCGATTGGAGTTCCTGGCACTTTTAAATTGTGAGGTTTTTATGAACCACTCAAAATTTTTGTTACACCAGTGAGAGCCACTGGAATAGGGTCATTATCACCCACCCTTTATTCGAACCCCTTCACTTGAAAACACAACTCAAACAGAAGTCAAGGACTTGAAATCTTTTTTTAAAAAGGGACAGAGCGCATATGTCATCGGTGCATTGACCGACGGCACAAGCCCCCAAATCAATGAAATGTGGATGGGTACCTGTAAAACTAACCTGGGTCAGTTGGCCTCCTATATAAAATGACTGCATGCTCACACATCCTCCTGGGTCTAAGAAACCGGTAAAGGCAATAGGTGTGTCTACAGTATCTAAACTTTATCAATGTGAACTAGAGACACACTAATCTCTCACACTGTCTAAGTATTAGAGCTACTACATTATAACATAATCCGGAAGTATGAAAGTAAAGAAATACAAAGCAAATACAGAGATAAAGAAAATTTGTTTGAAGGTTTTTGTTCTTTTCTGCATATTAATTCCTTTTATAGTAGTAGTACATTGTTAAATAAATATTTTATTATTTGTGTCCAATTTTATGTATTAAGAAAGAATTTAGTAAAATATCAAAGTAGAGAAAATAATGTGCTTTCAAAGATGTGCAGAAAATTCATTATCAAATTATTATCTACCTATAATGGAGTGAAAATATTGCCATTTTCCTTTCATAACCATATCGTTGTTCACATGACCCAAATATTCAAGAAGCTGATGTGACAGCCCCCATTTAAACATGGCAAATCAGGTATTATGTTGGCGTTTCCAGGTTTGCGATAAAGGGTTTTTCCTCAACTTTTGTAAGTAGATAAATGTGCTTTCAAATGTTGTCATTTTCCTTTCATAACTTTATCGTTGTTACACATGACCCAAGTATTCAAGAAGCTGAGGTGATTTTAAATGCAGTACCGACTTACGCACGACAGTACCTATTTTTAACATGGAAAATCAGGTATTATATTGACGTTCCCAGGTTTGAGATAAGAGGGATTTTCCTCCAAAATATTGAACTTTTGCAATGGAATATGTGCATTTTCATAAACAATATTTTGGTAACTTAAAAATTGTTCTTGATTTTGGAAGCAAAATAAATGACCAACAGGCAACAATACCAGATCTAGATGGCATAATATATGTCATTTATTTTATTTACAACGCACATAAAATGATGATTTTACCAACTGTCAACATAATACCAGATCTATATGGCATAACACATGGTCATGAAATATATAATAACCTGATTTTTGGGCCATTGAAACGCACATTCCTTAGCTTTGAAACTTACTACTTTTATGTTGGTCTGACTAGTTCAATTCATAACGGCTTAAAACATAACGTGATCATAATTATACATCAATCAAATCACCCTTTCAGTCAGAATCGTTTGAGTGTTGTGAATATAGGACAGATATTATAATAACACTAATTTACAACACAGACAATTCATGTAGCCTCATATTTTGAAGGTCAGTATAAAATATTGAATCATCTAGATGTGAATCACTCATATGGCTCCTTCGATCATCTGTAATACTAGAATCCGGATATTTCAAAGCATTCAATATTGACTTTTTTATATGTTGACGTATGTTGTATATACATACAACACATCTTCAATCATCTGTAATACTAGAATCCGGATATTTCAACACATGCCGAGATTTCAAAAATATAATTAGGATTAAAACTGAAATTATTGTAATCGCACTAGGACAATAATACCTTCACAGCAATTGTACACAGCCAGGGTTTAAATATCACGTCTGTAACGTTATTATAAAAATATGTACAATTTGATAATAATATACACTATTGATATATATATATTATATATCATATATATATATTATGTATACATGATAACTATTAATTTCTATTATATTAATTTCAAATGAAATGATTAAATTTAATAACTGTCACTTAATTATATTGAACAAATACTACTTCACAGGAATTATCCTTTTCAGAATCCACTCGTCAACGGTCATGATAGGTAAAATCATACGTTACCGGAGGAGGAAACAAACTGGGAGTTGCCAATTGTGTAGCATGTAGTCAGAGAGTCCTTTAGTTTTTTCATCCAAATCTTCCAACACTGCACAATCACAGTTGTGAGAAGTGATTAGTACTGAACTTGTGATCTCCAAGGTCCTATTTCACAAAAGTTACGAACATTCGTACATGGTACTTACAATGTTTAAAAGTGCGTAACTTTGAAATAGTTCTTAACTTTACAAAGATTTGTAAGTTTTATTTCACAAAGCCACTTAAGAATTTGTTCTTATCTTTGGATGAAATAGTTTGTGTAACTTTACGCATACGAAGATGGCGCTATAAATCGCAGTGTTAAAATTAACAATAAATATAGTCAAGCAATCGATATCTAAACTCCTGTCAATATTGGAGAAGACTGGGCGGTAAAAAAACTGTAAAAAACTGTGAGTATATCATAATGGCAGAAACAAAATAATATCCACATTCTCAATGTGATCCGAAGTTTAATCGTTCGGAAGATAAGAATTGATCATTCTTCTTAAATATTTACGAAGATTAAAGTTACGAAGATTTGTACATAATCCTTGTGAAATATGGCCCTGGTGACACTGAAGCAATGATGTTATCTATTGATTGATTGATTAGGTTTCCTGGCACTTTTCAACGCAAAGCCTTTGATATACCAGTTAGAGCCACTGGAATATAAGCATCATATTCAAACTCTTGACCTTCCGATCGAGTCCCACGCTCGAACAGACAAATCTATATTCCAGTGTGTATCTCACAACTAATATTTCAATCAGTCTTTGAAATATGCTGTTAGAATGCTTGTTATCCCACCTCATATAATTTAATTAAATGTATATCAAGGGTTCAGAACCAGAATGTCTCAACTCAAAAAAGCTCATTTTGAGATAACACAATTTAAGTTTGACATAATTGAGATACGTCTTTCTGGCAGTAATTTAAATTGTAAATAGAGTGAGGTTGGTAGTGATATTGTGATCCACAAGAAAGATGTAAGTCCCAAGTTAAGACTTTCTGGCTGTTAATATCGTTGTGGAATTGTGCATTACTTATATATCTATAGGAAGGTATGTGAATTACGGCTTTATTACCATCAGAACCGGTAGGTCAAGACCTTTCCTGTGATATCAAAAAGTAATTTGGGGAAAAATGTGAGTTACGTTGTTCTGGTTCTGAACCCTCGATATGTAATTGATAGTTAGACCTATTACACATTAGTGGTTCAATTTTTGACGGTCAATGTACACCAAATGATCGGACTAGGTGCGTAGATTGATTGATTCTATTTAAGTTTCCTGACCTTTTCAACGCAGAGGTTACATGAGCCGCCCAAACCTTTTGATATACCAGTTAGTAATTGGAACAACTTTGAAGTAATCCGGCCAGTTGGTTGAAGTAACTGGTCACTAATAATAGGCAGCATAATTAATAGAGATAATTTCATTTTGACCTATATGAGATACTTATGGTTTGTAAGTTGGATTGACCAACTATTTATCCAATCTCTCTTAGGGATCCATACTTTCATTTATGTCACCTGATAACCAGCTAATATAGCTAGCTAGTCGTTTATCTTTTGCTAATAATACCGGTCACTCGGGTGGTTAGAGCCATGTTCTCGCTAGGCTACAGCAACTGTGGCGGTAGGTCCTTAGTTGAGTTATGTGTCCGTTGGTTTATGCATAAAGGACTCTTTGGCCACTGTTGTTCAATAGTTGATACATTCAATTGGGCAAAAAAAAAATCTGGCTTGTCAATCCCATTATTGCATTTTCTTCCCTATTTCTGATGGGTCAATATGTAATTGATCTAACTGGTCTTAATTATCAATTGGTCCAATCTTTCACTGTTTGGTGCTTTCATTTGTCCACCATTACTTACCCAGCCCGTTGGTCCAACCATTCTGACAGATACTCTGGATTGATTATGGTTACATGAGCCACCCGAAGCCTTTGCCAAACCAGTTAGAGCCACTGGAATATAACCATTGTCAACTCGTACTCTTGACAAGTAATTGTGTCAGTCCTCCTTGACGACCAATCTAACTGTTCTCTACAGGTATATCAATCCATAGCGACTGGACGGTCAATAAAAAATAATAATATATCACTTATCTTGCGCCACTATGCAGAGAGAGGCACAGCACAATTATTACTCAAGTCGTTCATTGGTGAACTCATCGATGCGTAGCTCCACCAGGCAGGAGCTAAATCAGCGCCAAATTGATGTAAAGTGACACAAGTAAGATAAAGTGCCTTCAGTAGCGCTGGGATTCAAACCTTTCAACTCACAACACGAGCATGTTGATGCTATAGTCACTAAAATATCTTGATCAATCCTTTGTTGAGACTGCCAATCTAGCTCAGTTCGAACATGCATTCTTGATGGCCAATCCATTGTAGCTAGACCAGCAACTGTATCAATCCATCTTACTCTACCAAGCTGGCCTCAATAGGTTAAAAAATCATGCCTTAACAGCCGTTTCCATGAATGACTCTAGTCTGGTCTCCGCATCTTTGTTTCAGCTCTCCTTACTACCACGCTAACTGACCTGGCCTCTTTAGCTGGGTCAATCTTTCCTGACTGACAGCCACTCTAGCTGGCTGTTATATCTCAATCTTTCCTCTAACTAGTCGGTTATCAGTAGCTTGGTTCCATCTCTCCTTATTACCACTTCCAATCTAACTGACCTGGTCTAAGTAGCTGGCCAATGATACTGAAGGTTGGTTCAATGTTTCTTGCCAACCAGTGTAAATGGTCTGACCCCATCTACAACCAGTTCAAATCCTTTTTGACTGCCAATCTAGATGGTCCCTGTGTTCTCCTGGCAGCTCTCTTCTCT